>JACEIK010003470.1:60489-103683 GCA_018107945.1 Datura stramonium | reverse complement strand
CCTTTACCCCTATTAGTATTAGTATTAGTATCACTAGTACTACTACTACCACGAATAACTTTGCTAGTTTTGTTAATCAAATTATTCATTGTGCAAGGTTAAAATTTAAAGAATAAGATGTGAAAAGAATAAAAATTAAATGTATGATAATAAAAAAAATTAACTACAGTAGAAATAAATGGAATGCGTGCACTAAATTTCCGCAATTAATGAAATAATTGATTAGGACGGTAGCACAGTTGGCAGTTGCACACTTGCACTTACTCGTTGCTACTTTTGAGTTTTCACTTACCAAATAATAAACAAAAATAATAATAAACTAATAACTAAGATAACTAATAAATTATCAATTTTGCTAGCACTTTAAGAATTATGAGAGATGTAAGAGAATTGAGAAACATTAAAGAATAGAGATTAGAGAGTAGAAGAGCTAATTTGTGGGAAAAATATGAAAAATAGGGGGATGGGGTATTTATATATTTTGAAGAGCGTTGGGTATTTATAGGGGGAGGAGAGTTGGTAAAAAAAAGGGGGAAAAATACTGTTTTGGACCATTTGGGTCCAACTAACTGTTGGCCCAAGGTTAAAAACAATTCTAAAATAACAGTCAAAATTTTAAAATTAAAAAAAATTACCATTATACTAGGCCAAGCCAGTCGATTACCCGGTTCACAATTAATGTGATGTTACTGAGTTAAATCAATTTTGGTTAATCGATACACGAATGAAATTCGAACAGATTACAGCTTCACATCAAACCAAATCAGCCCCTAGCCCACTGTTTATGGGTCGGTCCGGTCCAGGCTACAACTGGTTGGGTCCTGTCCGATTCGGGTCAACTCAGCCCACTTAACACCTATAGGTCCAGCTCTCGCCTAGATATAACTCCTTAGTAGAAGTTGTTGAACTCAATTGTTTGGTAAGCTCCATTCTTCTGGGAGCTATTGAGTTAGAGGTTCAATTTGCACTTTTGAGTATGTATATAGTATATGAGTAGGCCAGAACCCTGTCTCAACTATATAATGATCGGTTACTCTTAGAGACTTGTAGACAGATGATATGAGTTGTTAGTAGGCCTTGTTGCCCTTCTATTTAGCTGTATATAGATCTTAGCATTGTCGGCTTATTGTTTATTTGTTGACAGAGATTGTAGCCTTGCTGGCCTTATACATGTGTTATGAGTTGTTGTGACCTTGTCGGTCCTATTTATTTTATTATGCAGTATTGTTATCATAGAGGCCTTATTGGCCTGAACAAATTATATGAGTTTCTATGTGGCTCTCTCGGTCAGGTAGGTACCAGATGCTGATCAAGCCTCCCTAGGATTGTGGTGTGATAGGCATTGAGGGAACTAGCAGTAGAATGGAGAAGTCCAATGGAAGGTGAAGGCTAAGAAGATAGCGTATGCAAAGTTGGCGAAAGTAAAAAAAGGAATAAAAGTAAACGAATAGGGAAAAGTATAAAGTGGCAAAGAAGGAAAAGTTAGTGGTTACGATGACAAAGACGACGTCTTTAAAAGCCAATATGATGAATTAGAAGATAAGGGTTGAGATAAGAAATTATACATGCTAGCCAAGACGAGAGAAAGGAGGACGTGTGACTTGGATCAAATAAAGTATATCAAGGAAGAGGACAAAAAAAATACTGATGGATGAGACACTCATTAGACGGAGATGGTAGTCATACTTTAATAAACTCTTGAACAAAGAAAGAAATAAATGCAATGTGCTGAGGGATTTGGAGCACTCAAAGAGGCATCATGATTTTAGGTATTATAGTGTATAAGGTTGAAGGCATTGAAGGTGCTATTTGTACAATGCTTAAGGAAGAGCAAGTGGTCCAGATGAGATCCTGATGGAATTTTGAAAGAGCATAAGTGAGGTAGTATAAAGTGGCTAACTGAATTATTTAATGTCATTTTTAAGAGGAAGAAATATAAAAAAAATGGAGGTAGAGTACAATTATTTCATTGTATAATAATAAGAGTGACATTTAGAATTGTAACAATTTTAGGGATATCAAACTACTAAGCTACATTATGAAAGATTGGGAGAAGATAGTGGAGATAAGGTTGAGGAGGGTTGTGGCTACTTCCGTGAACTAGTTCGAATTCATGTTGAGAGACTCAACTACAAAAGACATTCATCTTATAAGGAGACTAATAGAGCATTACAAGGAGATGGAAAAGGATTTGCATATGGTATTCATCGATCTAGAAAAGACTTACTGCAAAGTCCCAAATAAGGTTCTATGGAGATGTTTGGAGGTTAAAGGTAGACCTATAGTGTATATTAGGGTGATCAAGTATATGTACAATGGATCCAAGACACAGGTAAGGATAGCAGGACGAGACTCAAAGCATTTTTCATTTTTGATAAGGTTGCACCAGGGATCAACCCTTACCCCAGTAGATTGATAAGGTTCTGATTGACGAGACTTGCGACAGATTGAGTATGACCAAGACAGAATATTTGGAGTACAAGTTCAGTGATGTAATACATCTGAAAAATGTGAAAGTGAGGCTTGATACACAGGTCATCAAAAAGAGAGGAAGTTTCAAGTATCTTGGGTCTATTATCCAAGAAAATTAGGAGATTGACAAGAATGTCATTCATCATATTGGTGCAGGATGGATGAAATAAAGTCTCTCATTTAAAGTCTTGCGTGATAAGAAGGTGACATCAAAATTAAAGGTAAAATCTACAGAGTGATAGTTAGACCATTTATGTTGTATGGGGCGGAGTTTCTCCAATCAAGAACTCTCATGTTCAGAAGTTAAAAGTTATAGAAATTAGGAAGTTGCAATGAATATTTGAGCATACTATCTGTTGTTTCTTGTGCTTCAACTATCATATTATTTTTTGTAATTACTTTCCTGTTACTATCTGTTATTTTTGTTACTATTGGAATAGGTTTTAATGATATTTGATGATGATTTAAAATATGTTTGAAATAATAAATTAATTAATTAGGAAGTGGGTGATTAGCACTTGGTACAGTTAATTAGTACTTGGTAAGTTCTCTAGCATAAATCGTGTGTTGCTGTGTGGAATTCAAGTACTTTAGTATTTTCAGGAAAAATGAAGAAATAGACAAAAGTCTACCAGGACACTACAAGGAAATAAATTCATTCCTCTGAGGAAAGAATCAAATGGTGAGCTGAAAAGGAAAGAGAATGTTTGAAATCCTAGAAGAAGTCAAACAAGATCTTTCAAATAAGGAAAAAGAGTCTAAAGTTTCCTTCTCCTAATTAAAGATAAATTAGTGATTTCGGGTACTATAAAAAGGAGGGCATCACGTTTAGTTTGAGACATTCACTCATGAAATACTCTTCAGAAAAATCCATCAGTCTTGAGCATTCAATTGGCATTCAAGTTGAAGAGAGTTGACCGGTGCTAGAGACAGTCCCCTAGTCTTGTTCCGTTGCAGTCTAGGTCTAGGAGTCAACTTGTGGTGAATCTGTGAACTTGTTTTAGTTTCAGTTTTGTTTTCACTCTCTTGTAAATGCATTAAAGTTCTTCTTGTTAAACTAAGGGTAGTTTATACAAGTTAGGAACTTTGTAAGGGCTTAGGAGTATATCCTTGAATTGCGGGGATTGCAATCCGAATTTGGCTCGGTGTCTAGTGAAGTTAAGTTGAAATCCTACTAGGGAGTAGGTCATGATTTTTACACCCATTCGAGCCTGGATGGTTTTCCACGTAAAAATTCTTGTCTCTTGCTTTACTTTCCGCACTTTATTATTTTCTGCTTGAATTAGGTTACTGCTCAAAGGAACAAAGTTCAAGTTTGTTCTCGTCACAAAAGATAATTTAAGAAGAATTTTAATTTGGCAAAATAAGTGTTAGACCCAATTCACCCCCTCCCCCTCTTAGGTCTAATTCTGAAGTCATTGCAATAACAATTGGTATCAGAGCAGGTTTCTCATATATAGGTTAACCCCTTAGAGAAAGATCAAAATGACTTCCGAAATATATCTGCCTGAGGGATAACCTAGCACCCGACCTCCTCTCTTTAATGACCAACATTACAGTCTTTGGAAAAATAGAATAGAAATTTATATGAAAGCTGAGGACTATCAGCTCTAGCTAATCACCCTGAAAGTACCTCTTGTTCCTACCAAAGTAAAATCCGACGGAACAAAGGTACCAAAGACTGAAGATGAATTTCATGTTGATGATTTCAGAATGATGGAGAAGAATGATAAGTCTATAAAAACACTCTACTTTGGGCTGGACATTGATGAATATAACGGTATCTCTGGATGCTCCAATACAAAGGAGATTTGGGACTCTCTCGCTTTGGCTCATGAAAGTACGAATCAGGTAAAACAATCCAGAATTGACATGCTTATAAGGAAGTATGAACACTTTGTCATTGGTGAAAAGGAGTCAGTCAAGGATATGTTTACCCGATTCACACACATCACAAATGAGCTCAAGTATCTTGGGAAGGAATTTACAACTGAAGAAAATTTCAGAAAAATTCTGAGAATTATTCTTGCTTCTTGGGAACCTAAAGTTAAAATCATCGAAGAAGCAAGACAAATGAGCACAATGCAAATGGATGATCTCATTGAAAATTTGCAAACTTATGAACTTAAGAAAGGTGAAAAAGTGACAGAGGAAACCAAGAAGGAATGCAGTCTCAGCCTAAAAGCTGAATCAGAATTGGATGATGAAGAGATGGCAATGTTTATTCGAAGGTTCAAAAAGTTCTTCAAAAAGAAAAAATCAGAGAAGAGGGAGTCAAGGAATAAAAACAAGTCATATGAGAAGAGACAGTTTCAAGGATGCTTCAAGTGTGGGAAGATGGATCACATGATAAAAGATTGTCCCCTCCTGGAAGAAGAACAAAGAAGAAACTCGAAGAAACAACAGAAAGTGGCATCAAAGGCTTTCAAAAAGGCCATGAAAGCTACTTGGAGAGAAACTCCTGATGAGGAATCAAAAGGAGAAGATGGTGAAAGCAATCTGGCCCTCATGGCTAAAAGTGACACAGACTCAGACAACGACTCCTCCGAGGTAAGTCTCTCTGATCTAAAAACTCAAGTTCACAATCTATCTAAAAGAAAAGTGACTAAATTGTTACTTTCCTTGATGGTTGAATGTCAGCAAATGAGTGTTAAAAAGGTTGAAATATTAAAAAAATTCTCTAGTCTGAAATCTGAATACAAATTTTAAAAAAGGAGAAAATTGAATAAGAAAATGTCATTAAAACACTCAATGCTGAAATTAGAAATTTAGAGGAGACTGTCTCTGTTCAGAAAACTGAAAACAGTAAGCTAAAGGAAACAATGTCATCTCTAAAAGCTAAATTAAATACCATAAAGGATAAGAAAACATCAAGCAGTGAAATAAGCAACAATGATTAGGATTTACATGAAGCTGAAATTGTTTCCTTGAAAAAGGAACTGTGCAAAGAGAAAAAGAAATATTTTGAGCTTCAAGTAACCTTGAATCAAGCAAATAATGGCATTGCTTTGATGAAAAAATGAAACAAGTCATCTGAAGCTTTTACCTGGTTAAATGAGCATTATAACAAAGCTTGAACTGGTCTTGGCTATAAGAATAAACCTGTCAAAAGGGATCGAAAAAGAAAATATGTTGGTTTAGCAGAATATAAACTTTGTAGTCATTATGGACATACCGGTCATCTTAGATATGAATGTTTAGCCAGGATAAAAGCTCTTGAAAAAAATGGAAACATTTTTAGATGGATTAAAAAAGATTTGATTTCTCAAGCTTTTAAAAGAAAGGGAACCAAACTGGTGTGATTTGGGTGTGGGTTTCCAAATCTAACCCTTGATTGTGTATGCAGGCTGAAGTAAGAAGGTACAACAAAAAATGGTATCTTGACAGTGGTTGTTCCAGGCACATAACAGGTAACAAAAAACTTTTTCTCTCATTAACAGCCTTCAATGGAGGAATTGTGTCCTTTGGCAGAGGAAAGAAAGGCACAGTTGTGGGAATAGGTAAGATTGGTAAGTCACTCTCTCGCTCTATTGATAATGTTTACTTAGTTGAAGGACTGAAACTCAACTTGTTGGGCATATCTCAACTTTGTGATCGAGGGAACACTGTGTTCTATTCTTCACTTGATTGCAAAGTTGTCAACAACAAGTCTGGGGAAATTGTCTTGACTGGAAAGCGACATAGTAATGTTTATAAAGCATGTATCATGTTGTTTTTTGAAAATGAATTAACTTTTTTAAGTGTTCTAGATGATGATGTTCTTCTTTTGCACAAGCGATTGGGTCATGTAAGCCTTTCATTACTCAATAAACTTGTTTCAAAAAACCTTGTCCTTGGTCTTCCTAAAATAAAATTTAAAGATGACAAGGTGTGTGATGCTTGTGCTAAAAGAAAAACAAATCAGATCATCTTTAAAGTCCAAAAAGGTAATAAGCACCTTCAAGACACTTGAATTACTCGACATGGATCTCTGTGGGCCCATGCGAGTAGTTAGCCGTGGAGGTAAGAAATTTGTTCTGGTAATTATTGATGATTTCTCTCGCTTTACATGGATATTATTTTTATCTTCCAAGGATGAAGCATTCGACATGTTTAAAGTGTTTGCAAAAAGGATTCAACAAACTCTTGGTCTGGATGTCATAAGTATTTGGTCTGATCATGGCACGGAGTTTGAAAATGCTAAATTCACTGCGTTTTGTTTCAAATATGGCATTGATCACAATTTTTCATCCCCAATAACTCCTCAACAAAACGGTATTGTTGAAATAAAAAATAGAACACTCGAAGATATGGCACGAACAATGCTTATCGCTAGTGGTCTTTCTAAAAGTTTTTGGACCGAAGCAGTAAATACGGCTTGTTACATAATTAACCGATGCATGATCAGGTCACTTCTTGATAAAACTCCTTACGAACTTCTTAAAGACAAGAAACCGAATATTAAACATTTGCTAACCTTTGGTAGCAAATGTTTTGTGCACAATAATTAAAAATCTGCCTTAGGTAAGTTTGATGTTAGGAGTGATGAAGGAGTGTTCCTTGGATATTCTTCAAATAGCAAGGCTTATAAAGTGTTCAATAAAATAACAAAGTGTATAGAAGAAAGCATTCATGTGATTTTTGATGAGTCTAATATTTTTGTTGAGACAGACTTGCAGAAAAACGAGGAGGAATTTGAAATCAGCTTAATTCCATCCTCAACCAACCAGGTAAGTGTTACAGCTCAAAAAGAAGAAATGCTCTCGGAGACAGACTCCTTGAACATTCCCTCAGAACCTAGGTAGGATCTAGAAAATTCAGGGGGAACAAACTCTGAGACAGTGGTAAGTTTAGAAGAAGGAACAAGGGAAGGAACATCATCTGACCCTTTTCTCGAAGCACAAAATGAAAACCCACAAGAATTGATTTTGATGTCCTGGAAGCACCAAACTTCTCATCATCTTGATCAAATAATAACTGATTTGAATAAGGGAATTCAAACTAGGGCCTCCATGAGAAACTTTTGTGCTCATGCAGCTTTCTTATCTTATATTGAGCCTAACAATTATCGTGAAGCCTTGCAGGACCCAGATTGGGTAATGGCTATACAAGAGGAGCTCAACCAGTTCGAAAGAAGCAAGGTATGACACTTGGAACCACCACCAATGAGACGTACTGTAATTGGAACAAAGTGGGTGTTCCGAAATAAACTGGATGAACAGGGAACAGTCACTAGGAACAAAGCCCTTCTGGTGGTCCAAGGCTATAACCAAGAAGAAGGCATCGATTATGAATAAATCTTTGCACCAGTTGCAAGGATGGAGGCAATACGAATGTTAATTGCCTTTTCTGCTCACATGGAATTCACACTTTATCAAATGGATGTCAAAAGTACCTTCCTAAATGGGGAACTGAAGGAAGAGGTATATGTTCGTCAACCTCCTGGCTTTGAAAATCCTGAATTTCCTTATTATGTCTTTAAGTTGGATAAGACCTTATATGGTTTGAAACAAGCTTCTAGAGCTTGGTATGAGTGTATTTCAAAATTTTTGAGGGAAAATAGTTTTTCTAGGGGGAACATTGACAATACTCTATTTTTAAAAAGAAAAGAAAAGGATTCATTGTTGGTTGTTCAAGTATATATAGATGATATTATCTTTGGTGCAACAAATGAATCCTTGTGTAATGAATTTGCCTTGTTAATTAGTAGTGAATTCAAAATGAGTATGATGGGTGAGCTTAACTTCTTCTTAGGCTTACAAATCAAACAATTTTCGAATGGAACAATGATTCATCAACAGAAATACATTAAAAAATTGCTTAAGAAATATGACATGGATTCTACTAAACCAATTGATACACCTATTGTTACTGCCACTAAGCTAGATAAAAATTATTATGGAAATCTAGTGTGTGACAAAAGCTATAGGGGTATGATTGGATCTATTTTGTATCTAACTGCCAGCAGACCAAATATTGGGTTTAGTGTTGGACTGTGTGCAAGGTTTCAATCTTCTTCAAGAGAATCTCACCTGACTACAGTTAAGCGTATCCTAAGATACTTGAAGGGAATAGATCATCTATATATGTGGTATCCCAAAGGAAGTACTCTTGATTTAGTAGGTTATGCAGATGCTGACTATGCAGGTTCCCTTACAGACAGGAAAAGCACATCAGGTATGGCTCATTTTCTTGGCTCATGTTTAATTTATTGGGCTACAAAGAAACAAAATTCCATAGCCCTGTCCACAGGTGAAGCTGAATATGTTGTTGCTGCATCTTGTTGTACTCAGTTGCTGTGGATAAAACAACAATTGAGGGATTATGGGTTAGACATTGAAACTATGTCTATCTTTTGTGATAACACAAGCGCTATAAATATTGCAAAAAATCCCTGTCAGCATAAGAGGAAAAAACACATAGATATTAGACATCACTTCCTAAGGGACAATGTTGAAAAATGTCTTATATCTATGCAATTTTGTAAAACTGAGAATCAAATTGATGATATTTTCACTAAAGCTCTTGATCAAGAACAATTTGAGAGAATTAGAATGGAGCTTGGGTTAATCAAGATTAACTCAACATCATGTACATAGTGCTCCTTCTTTTGGCATTACAAAAAAAGGGCTTTTTTCGAAGATGGATAGATGATGACCATCTTGAGGGATATTTTTTCGTCATTTCTTTGGCTTTAGCTTCTCATCTTAGGTCTAGTTTCTGATATTAACAGGCCACTGGTATTCAGGAAGAGACTAGAACGATCCTGATCACTACAGGGAACACAGTCAGGTATGGTTCTGAAGCTGCCACTCATTGCTACTACTATTCATGACGTCACTCTACCCGTCACATCCCTGCGTCAGCATTCAAATCACCATCCATTCCTACTTTAATTTTCCCGGTTTCTTTTCTTTTCCCACTGTGACTTTTCTCCTACTTTTATGTTCCCTAGACTGCCCAAACTCAACTCCCTATATCCTTCTTTCCCTCTTTCTCAACTATAGGAGATAGACCACAGTGTATACCTTCAAGATTTTTTTCTCCATCTTCACCATGGTCACCACTTAACCTACACCCAGATCTCCTCGCTCCATGGAAACACAGCACACCAACTCATCGGATACCTCCATGGTCACAACCCCAACTTCACCATCTCCTTAAAACCCGTCGGTTGGTTCTCCTGAGTCGGCATCTTCTCCTCAAATTGATCTTGAAACCTTGCTTGTCGATATACAGGGTAGATATACTACTACTCAAAATCCCCCTCTATCTTACTCACCGGTCAATTCTCTTGATGGTGTACCCAAGGAAGAAGATTCTGATGACCAAGTCACTGAAAAACCACCATCATTGTCAGATTTCGACAGTCTTGATGATTTGGTTCCTCTTGCCGCTTTAAAGAAAGGTGTCCAGAAACGCACCCTGGTAAAAGCTTTTCCTTCAACTCCGGCAATCAAGAAATCTTGTTCTAATGGACCAGCTTCTCGCACCAGGGCCCGTTGTCAAAGTTAAGGGGTTTCTAACTACTCATTACCCTTGCCATCAATCATTGGTCATACGCCTAAGGTAAAGGAGTTTGGTGAGAGGAAATTGCTTAAAGGTAAAATGGTAATTCCATCTGACAATATGCATATGGTGACCCTTTTATCCAAAATTCAAGCCCAAGGATGGGGAGGCTTATTCACTAACACCGAGGTAATGTATGCTCGCACTACAAGAAAATAGGCCTTTAGAGAGGGAAAATTTTATCATTAAACCCGCTAATCAGGTCGCTATTAGTCAATAACGATGGGAAAAAATTTGATTGTCACAGGTCATTAAAAGCTCCGACGTTAAAAATTAATGACCGGATTGAAAATCCGATTGTAAAAGAATCTTTAGCAACAACATAAAAATTGGTCATAGTACATCCTTTTAACGATCATATTTTTCCTTCGTTGATTTTCATTCCAGCCGTTATATGTTTTACTTACAACAACATATCTTATTGTTAAAACTTGTTTTACCTTCAAGAATTGTCTATTAATCTTTCACTATATTCAAAAGTTTATTTATGGCATGGTTATATACACAGACACATTCAAAAATATACAGAGCAATACAATTTCATAACCAATTATAAAGAATGAAAGTATCATGTTTATAAAGAATATATCTATTTAAATTGTATGTCAATTCCTAACAACATAAAAAAAATTGAGAAATGTTCAAGTCGAACATAATTAAATAATTCTAAACAAAGTAGAAAATAGATGTGTCTTGTGCTTCAACTCGTTCTTTAGTATTTTGAATTGCTAATGCTTGTTCTGTCCTTTCTTCCAAGTCAAATTCTTCAAACTTCAAATATTAATCTGCTAAGAGAACAATGTTATAAGAATTCATTACTAAAAAGACTTTAAAGTATTTACTAGCATATATCCACATCACTTTGTTTCTAAACATTTAACAATACAATAAGTCAATTATAAGTATAATATCAGCATGACAAATAATTAGTGAAAATGCTAAATCATGAATCGTAATTGTTTATGAATATGATGAATAACTTTATACTTTGAATTTTAGACTACCTAGACAAATGTAATTCAACTAAACATCTACATGAGCAACTACAGATAAGATTAATAGAAAGAAGCCAAATCCATTATGGAAAGAGTATGATAACTAAATCAAGGTAGTTATACGAAACACTTGAAAAAGCTCTTCTCTGTAGAGAAATCTAAAAATCATATACAATCTTCGTTGCAACTTGGTGTTATTAACTTTTTAAGCTTCCCTGAATTAGTTTAAAGTTATATAATAACCATAAAACTTTATGCCTCTAATAACCATACCCACTTGACTTTTTCAGGACTTTTTAATTAAGAGAACGTAATCACTCTATGTTCAAATTTCCTTATATATCATCACATAATCTACTTAATCCGCTTAATTCTTGTGTTACTATCTAATTTATCTACTGAACAAAGTGAAATATTTTTCGACATATGAAAATAGAGTTAACATAAGGGAGACTAATTAAATGTATGCATGAATTTTCTGTATTATAACTTGTGATCGAACATGACATAAAGATTTGTGTAATATTTTGTGAATAGTCCTTAAAAACTATCACAAAAACACAATAAAAAATTTACTGCAGAATTGAGAAAAGCAATTCCAAAAGCTTATAGTTTAGAGGATTCAATTATATAGAAATTTGATGAGCATATAATTTCTTTCCTCCAATCTAAATTTTAAATATTTTTCAATTCAATAAGTTCCCTACTCAATCCAAAAAAATGACCAAACAAAGTTATTAGGAAATCATTCCAACAGCTAATGATGCAATAAATGAGATAAGATAACAAAATATGATTTTCAATTAAGCTTTTAGCCATTCTCATCAAGATTTACATAGTGTAGTGTTCCTTTTCTTCCTAATATTGATAAGATATCATCTAATTATATCACTGCAAATATAAAGGCAATCAAGACCACTTGACCCAACATGATTTATGAACATGAACAACTCTAATTACGCTCATGCAAAAAGTTATATGGTGCTTAATGTTAGACCCATAAATATCTAATTTTAAAGAAGATTATAAGAAAGTCACTATTACTTTAATGATCCATGACACAACTATTATTCATAACAATAAGAAGCACCATAACAAGATCACGTCCACAACTTGATCAAACCGAGCTAAAATAAAAATCAAGAAACCTACTATTATTTAGGTTGAAAGATAGCAAAATATTTCAAGAACTTACAGCATGTAGCCAATGTTGTAGTGTTCTTTATCTGCTCCTAAACTTCTTCTCTTTTACATTGGTAACCAGGTAAAATATTCCTTTACATAGGTAATTTCTGTAACTATTGCTTTCCCTGAAAGTCTAGATAAAAGTTGAGTGAGCAGAAAACACTAGTTAGCTAAATATGTGAAATCTAAAGAGACATCAAATGTAATTGTCTATGATATATATCAGTAACAGAAGTACTAGGTTAAATTCTCAGTTAATCATTTTTTCCTACTAATGATCACTGAATTAAATTTAAAAAAGCTACAAATTATTTTGAGAAAAAAAAAACATACATATAAATGACTAGAATAAAATAATTTTCTAGAACGCTAGATTCCAGAACTCACATGTGATTCTAGAGTCCTAAAGTCAAAACTACCATGGAACCACAAAGTCAACACCATAAAGTCAAAACTACCATATTATTAATTGGGAAGTACCCATTTGTTATATTAATGATGCAACTACTACAAAAAAAAAAGTAGAAAAAGTAAACTTACAGTTCTAGAACCAACATCCGTCTTGTAAAGTTCTGTTAAGTTTTTTAGTTAATTGAAACTTAGTGTTAGAGAAATCAATAAATAACTAAGTCTAGTTTAATGGATATAAGAAAGATGATCAATATGAAACTTGGGTAAGAGAAGATGTATTCTATAAAAAAAATGAGGCTTATTACATTAGTCGATTACAGACTACAAACATGGACCTATTTCAAGTCAAAGCTAACAAGAAAATCAAGTCACAACCAAATTTTCATCAGCAAGACACAAAATACATATCTACAGCTAGCTTAAGCATAGGAAAAGTAGAACATGTCTTCATTAAAAAAAAAGCAGAACATGTAGATAGAAACTAGACAAACAAGATAGTTATTCACTTATTCTGTTTGTTCTATGTTTGATTAATCTATAGATATATATTCTTTGTGTCTTGTTGATGAAAATTTCATTGTGATTAAAACAATGCACCTAAAATCTCACAAATCTTCTTGTAAAGAATCCAAAGAGAATTGGAATAACAAATCAAATCAATTAGTGAACTAGTAACTAGCTAAATACAAAATCTAAGAAGCTAGGATTCTAAAAAATAATAGGAATGAGAATAAATTGAAAAAATAAAAGATATATAAGGGAAAGTAGGACATAGGGAACTTGATTTAGCACATAAACAGATCATAATTTTCTCAGTGAATAACACAATCGATACAAAAACAAATTTGAATGAGTTTTCTCAGGAATAGAATCACCGATTAGAGCAGACAAACCTGCAAAATTAAAATTTCTCCCCGATTCAATTTTACCTCATTGTTTGAAATTTAATTGAAAGAGAAAGGAGATATAAAAATCTGGCAATCAAGCTCAAAATAATAAGAAATTAGGAATAAAAATATAGTAGCAATAATAGTTAAAAAGAAAAGAAGATGAAAATTTGATGGATACCAATTTGGGAGGTGAATGGAATGAGTTCTCAAAATTAATAGTAAGTAATTTGAGCAGAAATTTTTAAGAGAAATTACTACTATAAAAAGTATCTTCAAAGCAAGAAGATTAGAAAATCAACTTGATGAGAAAGAAATTTATTTACGGCACAGAAAAAGAGAAGTCGTAGGGAAGAGAGGGAGTCCAAATCACACCAGAAAGGCATTGAGAAAGCAAGTTGTGTAAGTTTTTGAGTTAATACTATTAAGAATGAAAAACCTTAAATTTGGGGAGAGAATTGGCAACACGATGATTATGAAATACGGTTCCATGACCAAGTGCTTGAGGTTGTACTTCACCGAGATGAATGTTCCAGAGGATTTATCATTCTAGGGTTATTTGTTTTTTAAGAGGAGTGGGGAGGGAGTGAGGTTTAGGGCTAGGCGCGCAGAAGGAATATGAGCAGAAAAGGCAAAAAATTGCGCTCTTTTTTGGTTAATTTAGAATTAACTACGGAAAATTCTTATTTTTAATGACGATTTATTATCTCCTTTTTATTGTTGAACTAAAAATTAACTTTTAAAAATGGGTAAAAATTTCAATCACTATAAGTTCACTTATAATGACCGGATGTAAATCCCTTCGTCAAGAAATGATCGTTAAAAGTCAACTTTCCTGTAGTGTCGGTCTGAAATTGTTACATTCTTTCGCCATATTACATTTTCTTATGACTGTATAACTAGTCGGATTGGGGATGTTATGGTGAATATTACTTCTCGTACTCTGAATAATGTGTTGCAAATTCCTTGTGAAGGTTTTTCTTCTTATCAAAAGAATCACTGGTCGGATCTTCCTCCTTCTTTGAAACCCTTAGACATAGTTGGAAAATTTTCTAACAACCCTTCTATGATGCCCTATTCCAAGGTCTATAAGCACTCCATGTCTGATTATCACAAATATTTGTTCCCCTTTATTATCAAGAACTTGATTCCACGTCAAAAGCGTCGTGATGCTGCTTCGTATCTTGATTTAACTCTTATGGAGCTTTTGGATAGGGAGTTGCCTATAAATTTGTCTGGGTTGATGATGTCTTATCTGGTTAAGGTTGCAGATGATGTTAAGCAAATCATGCTTTACCTTATGAGTTTCTTTTGACAAGTTGTTTGATAAACTTCGTGTTAAGTTCCTTTGCTCTCGAGTACTATTCTATTTATGATTCTTTGGATTATTATGAGACTCGTGTTTCGTCAGGAGTTAATTTGGAGGATCAGTCTTTTTAGTATCTTACGTCTCTGAGTTGTCTTGATAATGAGAGATTAGTGATTGAGAATGCTCGGCTTCGCAAGGAGAATGCGACTTGAGGGCCCCAGCCCCGACTCGTAATGAGGAGATGGCTTCTGCCTGTCATGGTGAACTCTTAACTCTTCTCAAGTCCTATCTCCACGCGATGTCCTCTTCGATGTTGCTACTACCTCCCTTATCATCTATCCACTGCTCCTTAGTCTGTTTTACGATTGTCATGAATGGTTCTAGTTGTATGTTGGTTAGGTTTGGGATATTTGATTGTTTTTCTATTTTGGTTGGCTAATTCTAGTGTGGATTCTTGTTAGTATCGAGATTGCACGATGTGTTGATTGTTGTACTGTTCTCTTATTTCTTTTTCATTTACGCCCATATGTTGGTTTGCTCCTTTTCGGTAATGCCAAAAGGGAAGGTTATGCTTGATTATTTGGTTTTGCTTATTATTAATTAAGCAGAAAAAGAGAACATGTATTCAAGCATATTTTATTTTCATCATTAAAAAGGGGGAATTTTTTGGAATAGGTTTTAATGATATTTGATGATGATTTAAAATATGCTTGAAACATTAAATTAATTAGGAAGTGGTTGACTAGTACTTGGTAGGGTTGATTAGTACTTGGTATATTACCTACTTTATAAGCCCAGAGTGTGTTGCTAATTGTGTGTGGAATTCGAATACTTTAGTATTTGCGGAAATAAAGAAAGAACCAAAGTCTACAAAAGGAAGAAATTCATTCCTCTAAGGAAAGAATCAAGGATGAGCTAAAGGAAAGAGAATATAGCAAAAATCCTAGAAGAAGTCAAACAGATATTTCAAATAAGAAAAAAGAGTCTAAGTTTCCCATTCTCCTAGTTGAAGACAAATTGGTGCTTTTGGGTACTACAAAAAGGAAGGCATCACGTTCAATTTGAGGCATTCACTCATGAAATACTCTTGACAAAATCGCTTGAGCATTCAATTGGCATTCCAGTTGAAGAGAGTTGTAGTGCGAGAGAAGACGAGTCCTGATCTGTTACATTCTTGAGTCTAGGTCTGAGAGTCAACTTGTAGTAAATCATGAACTTGTTTGAGTTTTAGTTTTGTTTTCACTCTTGTAAATGTTAAAGTTCTTCTTGTGTTAAACTAAGGGTAGTTTATACGGGTTAGAATTTTGTAAGGGCTTAGAGGTAGGTCCTTGGATTGCGGGGTTGCAATCCAGAATTTGGCCTCGGTGTCTAGTGAATTTAGTTGAAATCCCTGCTAGGGAGTAGGTCGTGGGTTTTACATCATTCGAGCTTGGGTGGTTTTCACGTAAAAATTCTTGTCTTACTTTACTTTCGCACTTTATTATTTTATAACTTGAATTAGGTTATTCTTTCGAAAGGCGAGTTGAAATACATTTCCATCGCAAAGATAATTCAAGAAAAATTTCCAATTCAAACAAAGCAGTGTTAGACCAAATTCATCCTCCCCTTAGGTCTAATTAAAGTCGTGCAATAACGATTGCTATCTATACCACTTAAGTGATTATCCTGTTTCTTGTTAATTGTTTTTTATCTTAATCACCTCTCTGTCCATTTCTATATCGACTCCGGCAACAAAACTCTCATTATGGCATAAAGGAGAAGAAGAAGAAAAGAAACAAAATCACAAAAAAAAGAAAGATATGAAGAATAATGAAAAGTCATGATGATTCATCTCACATATATTGTTGGAGATATTTGCAAAAATACAAATCGTCAAAAGCATCACTAGGCTGTTATGTGAAGGATTAAAACTCGTTCCATTATGAAGTCTTTCCCTAGAGCTCGTGTATTGGTGGCAGAGCTATTAATGGTCATAATTTCTTCACGGAACCATGTCATTTGTCTGGATTACTATAATTTTACCTGCCAACCTAATATGACGTGTTTATTTTATTTCTCTAGTGTAATTTAAATTAAATAAACTATTTACTATATATATATATATGTGGTACATATATATTAGAATTGAAGTAGTATATATTTGTGATTTATATTAAACATTAATCTTTTATTTATATACCTCTGACTTTGGAGACCATAATATTGATTTCAAATCATCAAAAGAAAAAAACCAATGAAAGTCTCCCTTCACTCTTCCGATTATGAGTTATGACACGGGGAAACTTGCACTGGCCAAACGAAAGAAAATAATATAAGATGGGATATAATATTGTCGTCCGTGTGTATTATTTTGTTTTTCTATTGTAAGAAAAATGTTATTTTTATTCAATAACTTTCAATTTAGAAATCTTTCGTATTTTATTAAATTTTCTGCACGATCAAATTAAAGGCCATTTGGTCGGGATTGAAATTATCGTTTGAAGATAACATTTAACCATATGTTAAATTTTGAAATTTTATATATTTATATTTCTTATAAACATGAAAATTCTTTCAATTTTTCTAAATTATTAAAGTTTTGGCTCAATTCTTGAATTGCAAATGAATAAATTATAGTTCGCAATAAGAATATCATTGTAGACCTTCGTATTAATAAGTCGAGTGTCTTGTTATTTTATTGATAATGTATAATTACATATTCATTATAAAATTTTTAATTTAATTATAATTATATTAGTTTTTTTTTGTTTTTGAAATTTTTTATAAAAATGTAAAATAAATTATTATGTGTATGCACAGCCACAAGAAAAATGAATTAGTAAGAAGTGGGGTAATTCTGGTGAGTTCCTTTTTTTTTCTTAGTTAAGAAATAGAATAACCTCTCTTTTATACACAATAGTTAGTTAAGCGATTAGTAACTAACTAGCAATTAATAACTAACTGTATAGTTACTAAACTTCTCCTCACTAACTTATCACATTATTTATTTCAATATTTCCTCTCAGATTGGGAGTGTTGAAAAATATTCAAAACACGGCTGGATATCGTGTGATATTTGGACTACAGTGATCCTCTTGATGAGAAAAGATCAGGCGGTAGTCTTGGAGTTTAGATATACTTTTAGCGCGTGGATGAATGTTGTTGAATCTTTTGGATAAAATGACAATTAATTTTTGTGTGGTCCATTCCATGATACAGGTTCGTGCTATTTGAGCAGCGGCACATCACGCTAGACTACATGAGCATTGGATGTTCACATCAGCTGCCAGAGTAATCCTAGTAACCATAATGATTCGGTGATAGTAGACAAACTTCTATGATGCGCCTCTACTTGAGAACTCTTAGACGTAGCGAGTTTGTTTCTTAGATTTTTCTATGATACCATTGAGTCTCCAAACTTGATTAAGAATTATGTAGTGATTTTACGGTCAGACGTTGCCCACTCGACATCACAAAATGCAGTAATTGTGTTTGAGTTATTTGTTGAGCAGTGATTCCTTATCCAAGTTGATTTTTATATACTTGTGTAACTCTAAGGCTTCTTTATTAGAGGCCTTTTTGGGCTATTGTAAGAATTACTAAGATTTTGAACACTACTTAAGATATATGGAGTCTAATCATTGTAGATATAGTAACTTACCAATCAATATTTGGTAGCGGATTAACCAATGGGTCATCTTTAGTATTATTTAGTGCTCAATTTTCTTTAAATATGGATCATAATGATTGGTAGTCGGTTGATGTTATTTTATCAGGAGTTGTAAAAGATTAGTTTATTAGTACCATTTCTGAAATAAGTTCTGAGAATACTTTCTCTTATGCATGCAAATCCTTGTTTGATTTAGCAAACTCAATACCAAAAAATATTTGAGCTCTCCAAATCAGCATTTAGAACTTGTTGTGAGCTTTCTGTCTCTTTGTCCCAGAATTAAGATGCTTCCGGTTGGCATGTTATCATAAACTAGTATAATAATTGGCCATATGTACCTTTTTCATCTGGTGATATATAGGCTTTGTGGCGAAGATGCAACAAAGTTGTTTGATGATTTTCATTTCACTATTTGGGGGCTGTTTGACCTATACAAATTTCCTTGATGCTGACATGCTGGTTTTAACATTGTGAAGGCCTTGTGGAAGATCCATATATATATATATATATATATATATATATATATATATTAGATTACCTTGTGAAAAATTATATACATCCGGCCCCCGATCGTATGCACTTTTTAAAAATTGATAAATTAAAATAGTGGTGTTGCACTGGGAAAAAGTTTCTTGATAGTCAAATATCTTCTTTGACTATACCACTAGCCCACTAACCTTGTTTTGAACGCTCTCTTCTCCACTTGCTTTAGACATGTAAGTGTGATTATTTTCAAGAGTTTGGATGTCTTGTTACATTACTTCCACCCAACTAGGGTCCTTGATAACCACAGAGTAAATGGCTAGTTCTATTGGAGGATCTCTTTTTGCACTATATAGGCTGGTAGATAGGAGAGAGCTTATGCCGCAGCATGCATCCACATTCTAGACCAGGACTTTATTTTGTAGCAGGAAATCAATGTCTTCATTAATACTAGTAGTTTCTTGCCTCTTGTTGTGCTCTCAACCCGATCAGGCATAGCACAAGCTTTATGCAGACGAGGCTCAGCTACGTGTCCTTTGTTGATATGTCAATTCAACATGATCACGATGTTTGAGCATAACTAATTTATTGTGTTATGAATTTTTGTTTGAAATTCATATAATCTAACGAAGAAATATCCGTTTTAGCACTATTAAGATATGTGACCTAATTTCTTATGCCATAAATGCGATATATGTAGGATCATTGTTGATAGCTAAACTTATAGTCTTAATCCTTTCTAGAGTTTATTCGCTTAGTACATAGAGATCATTCTCTTTCTTTTCAATCTCCTTCACCTCCCTCTAAGAGCTCCTAAACATAGAAAATTCGGGAAAGAATGTAGTAGAACATTTTAAGTTCCTAATTAGTTTTAAAATAGAGAGCAATATATATTTGTGAATTAGGGAACATGGAAGACATTAAAGTAATAGTATTTTGAAAGATATCAGAATTTAAGCCTAAATTGTGTATTACATGTTGATATATTACCATTTAGTAAAAACATCTTTTTAGATTACTATTTGCAACAACAAATGACTTATTTAGCATTTAGATTTGGGATATATGATTGGTTACTCCTATATCTATGATCCATTTTTGAATTTTTTGAAAGCGAGCAAAGCGTGTTATCATGAACCTCATTAGTCCTAGTGAACTAACATTAAACTTATTAGCATCTATCACTTCATTATACTTGATAGCATTTGCAATGTTGTTGAAATCTTTGGAACTATTAGGTGTAGTGTTTTGTTGACATGCTGATATTAATCCTGTGGTCTTTATTGAGGATGTTGTCCCATCTAATATGGTTGAATCTTCTGCCACCATTGCATTCTTGACTCCCAGCTTAAGCTGCTTGCTTGAGCGGTCTCAAGGGAACCTCAAAGACCTTGAATCAACCCTAACATGGAGTTAAACTCACTAACCCTTCTGGCGAGATTGCATTTGGGACTACTAACCTTGAGGCTAGACACCCAAGTTGGAGGCTTGCTAGGATCACATTGCAACATTGGTGTTTCCTGTCTTTCTTCATGAACTTGGAAGTTGAGAGGATATCTATAACCTTTAATATTTTCTACGATATAGCCTTTAATCTTGCAACACTCACATTGCAGTTACAATTCTTCTTGTGTCTTTGACTCCACACTGCTCCTTTAGAAGTACATTATCAAGATTCAAAAATTTTCCTGCATGGTTTATAACTTGGCATTTCTCCCTGTACTCTAATTTTTTGGCTCTCATCTCCCACTCCCATAGCAAATGCACATTAATGAAGGTAGGGGACTCATGAGAAGTATCACAGTTTCTAGCCTGAAGATAGGAATCGGTTAATCTGAAGCTAAATTGAAACAACTTGTTTTTGTAAAAAGCGAAAATAGTCTCTTGATTTGTCCACCATTAGGGGCGAGGCACCGCGGCCTCAAACTCTTCCTATAAATCTTTCCAATCTTGATGTGAGTTAATGTAAGCGATACATGACTTAAGTGACAATTTTCTTGTGTAGGGTGGAAGGTTCTTGATTTATCAATATGATTAAACATTTCTTTAAGATCTTTCCATGCACTTTGAGCACTTGCACAAATACAATTCCCCAGAAAGAAGTCCTTTAGCTACGAGTTCATCGGCCAAGAAAGGATTGTGCATTCTGCGTTCTTTCTTGGAACCCACGGATCCTCATGGCTTTTTTTTTTTAGGCCACGAGCCATCTACAATATCTAATTTGTTTCTACGTAGAAGTGCTAATCGCATAGAACAAAACCGGTAGGTATAATTTTCACTTTCATTTAATTGAAAACGAAATTATTGAAATTCCACTCACATATATCGAATGCAAATAAAGGCGTAATTGTGATCCATACCAGTACTGTATCTGGTTGGTGTTGGTGTAAGATGATTTACCCATTAGACTCTATGCGGCTTGTTCTTAATTGTATTTAATTCTCAAAATTTCTTCAAGAATCTTTTACCATGCTTTACACAGACCAACTCTTCCAACTAATTATGCGACTTTTTAGAAACTCGATCGAATTACTAGGCTTGAATTCAGGCAGTTGCTTTAATATCATGCTAAAATTGTTGGGACAGCAGAAACAACAATAACAAACACACGCACAAATTAGCTGAGAAAATAGAAAAATGGAACACAAACGGCCTTTGGGAATTTCGTGGTTCGGTCTGCCCAACCTAGTCCACAAAATTTCTTATTTGGGAGGAATTTTATTGCTCTCTCTTGTGAATTTTGATTACAAGTACAAACTATCTATTTATAAATAGATTCGGGTTATTAGAATTCTAACGGTCATAAATCGAAATTCCTAACGGTCATAAAAGTCGAATTCTAGCAGGTGTAAGTCAAGTACAGGCTTAATGAACTCATGAGCCCCGGCAATCTCACTTGGAGGCATGATAATCTTCATTGCCATCCCTTTGTGAGCACTTGTACATCTAGTAATCTCTTCCCTCATCTTTACCGGTTTGCAGCGGCCTTTTCATCAGGTGCTGAAGGAGTGGTTGAAGCTTCCAGCTCAGCCATCAGTCCACGGCTAAAAGCGTCACACGACTCGTCCTCTGTCCCCTACCGACTCCCACTTGCAATTGCGAATCTAGGGATACTACGAGAACAAACAACACTCTCCATAGTTAGAAGGTAATCATCTGGAGAGACTTTGGCAATGGAACACTTGGTTTCTCTTAACCTGCGTACGGTGACTGCGGGCGAAGCTTTAGCGGATTGTTGTCGGTGCTCGCGCCCTTGAAAATCACGGCGGATTTTACAGACTTATTTCCAGAAGCATTCCAGCTGAATCGACGTGGCTTTGGGTTTATCTCATAAAAGGCGAACCTTCTTACGCGCGAGACTGCGTGAGCGGATTTTAGCCTGCTTACGATGCAGGGCCGATGCATCCACTTGAAGCGGTAAATAGACCGTATACGGCCAGAACTCCATTTCTTTCCTCGAGCTATGACCAGGATTCCCTTTTATCACCTTCCATTGCCCGTTTTCGAACTTAATATCGTGTCCCTCATCATCCAACTTCCCAACAGAAATCGGCCGTTTCTTCAAGCTTGGAATCACTTTCCCGGATCCTTTAAGTCCACGAATGAAATTGAAGTTTTGAATCGTGTCACCCGTGCGTTCGTAGGGAACTTTATTGTTCGCTAGTCTTACCCTTTCAAAATCCCGCTTCTTTCAGTGCGCAGTAGCCTTCCTTTGTTTGTGGGTAGCATAAAATGAAGCACCGAGAATCCATGACCCGGGAATCTACTTTGCTCTCCCGCTACATATCGAGATCATTATCGAGCGTTGTTTACTTTGCAATGTTAACTTGTTTTATTCGAGCATTGATTCTGAAATGCCCCACACTCTGCAGCGTCCAACACGTTATACAGCGATCTGATGCCAGGCCCCGCTCCTCCATACATTCCACCACTCCCACTACCTCTGCTATTTCTCACCCTCTGTGAATTTTAACAATTCCTCTGATGAACCCAGAGCTTATGCTTGGCATCCTCGCCTATAAGAATGAGATCACGAATCTTTTCAAAAGTGAATCCATCGGTCTGCTTGAGCCCCAGTGCTTTGCTGCCGTTCCGGACCAACTACATCGAGTAATAAACGATAACGTAGTAAGGCTTGAACTTCATCATCGAACTTAATGCCCCGCGCGTAAGTGCGGCTAAGATCGAATTCATTGTGATAATGTGCTCGTGTAGACACGCTTCCTTCATTTTTGTGTTCACCAATTCTCTAATCGGAAAGGAGCCTTGTTTCTTGTGAGATGGCTTCTGCGTACATGTTAGAACGGCACTTCCCGCTGATACCTTTCGTTGTCTTCTCCTTGAGAATGTTAACGCAACATTCTTGGTCAACGAAGTGGATAACTCCATGGCTGAGTCGAGCACATACAGCTCTGCATCGAGCATGTTTTAGGCTTGTCACCCAATACCATGTCTAACTCCTTACGAACCGGCAAATCCTCAATTTTCATTTTCCACCATGAAATCTTGCACCATCAAACTTTTCAGTCGATATTTCCGTCTTACGCAATCTCGGCTTGACTAGATGAGGTACCAAATTTAAGCCCGATCTCGGAGTCTTGGTAATTTCAAAGGAAAAATTGACAAAGCCAATACGCACCAACAAAGTTAACTCGGACCACCACCAACAAGAGACCAATTGGAAAAAGCTTTACCTTTAGAAAAATTTTTTCCCCCGTGAAACAATAATTTTCCGGTGAAGCGGTATTTTTGCATGTCTTTTCGCGGCTAACTCAATGCGCACAATTAGGTGTTTGCTCTCTCTACTGATCATTGCCCTTTTTTCTTTTTTAAAATCAGTGCTACTCGGCAGGCGGTGGCGAGCAGCGCGGCCAGCTCGTCTGGGCCAATGCCAGGCCTTCCCTTGGCCAGTTTGGGGCTGCTCGGCGACGAAGGCGGCAGGCGGGGTTAACGCTTGGATTTGGGGTACGCTCGATGCGAGGCGGCGTCGGGGCACAGAGGCACTCAATCTCTTCTTTCAGTCGCGCTTCTTCTCTTCTCTGAGCGTCGACTAACATTTCATGGCCATTCTTTCTCTTCTTGCTCTCTCCGTCGAGTATATTGTTCTTGAGTGGCGCTACTCTTCTCTGAGCAGATTTGCTGCCCTTTTTTTTCTCGAAAAAATTTTTTTGGTGACTCTCGCTAATTTTTCGTGTGTTATAACCTCGTACGATACCGGTGTTGGGACAACGGAACAACAATAACCTTCTTTGAAGTGCTGCGAGAAAAATAAAAACGGAACACAAACGACACACAAGAATTTACGTAGTTCGATCTCGCGACCTAGTCCTGTTTGCAAGCGGGAGGAATTTTATTGCTCTCTCTTGTGGTGTTTTGATTACAAGTACAAGCTATCTATTTATAGAAATAGATTGGGGTTATTAAATTCTCATAGTCCATAAAGTCGAATTCCTAACGGTGTAAATCGGAATCTAACGGTCATAAATCGGCCGACTTAATCGAGGCCTCCACAAGCCCAACAAATTTGCACATGCAAAAGAAAGAGGTGTCTTGTGAAGAAGATGAATTGCAAGGTAATTCTGAGTGTTTCTTTTTCTCTTAGTTAAGAAATAGAATAACCTCCCTTTTACACACACAATAGTTAGCCTAATTAATTAGCTAACAAATTAATAACTAAATGGAAGTTACTAAACTACCTTTCTCACTGTCTTATTACATTTAATTATTTCAATAATAATTCTTTGAACAATCTCTTCCGTCATGCATACTTTCTTTTATTATTTAAAATTATAAGTTAAATTTTAAACCTTTAAAACATTAAAATTAAAAAAGAAAAGATTAAGAAATTTCAACCTTTTATTGGTTTTTTTTTTTATATAATGTTTTTATAAATTTAAATTTCAAATTACATGAAACAACCACCAACTCAAATACATGAAAATAGAAAGAAGGGGGTAAAACAGAATTAAGGAGAAGGGAGAGAAAGGAGATAACGAGACAGAGAGAGATGGGTGGGTGCAGCTGAGTAGCATGCGTGACGGTGGTTAGGTGTTTCATGTGAAACCCCTATAGGGCCATCATCTCTCTTGTTTCACTAACTTATTTTCATCATAAAATGACAAAACATTGCCGGCTCTTACCCAACATCTCTCTCTATTCCACCCATTTATAGATTTTTCAAAGTATATTCCGAAATTATATATTTTTAAATATTTATTTGATTAGATTTTAAAAGATTGATTTTTTAAATATTTTTAACGAATCAGTTTTTGGAAATTTATTCATAAAATTTCAACATATCCAAGCACATTTTTGAAAATTCAAAATTTCAAATTTCAAGCTTTAATTTTAAAATCTATGACCAAATATTAATAACAATTATTTTCACTATTTCATTTATTTGTAGGTTGTTATTGAGCGGTCAAAGAATTTTTAAATAATTATTTATATAATTTCTGCGAATGAAAATTTTAATAAAAACTCTATATTCGAGAATCATTTAACATCGTACGGTATATATGTGTTAATACTTAAAAAAATCTAGATATGATTTTTAAATAATTAGAAATATTAAAAAATTTAAAAATAACTTTTCTAAATAATATTTCTCCGTACCAAACATACCTTTAGTCTCGAAATAGGCCTACATCATCCAAGGGTTCACTATATGTGTGCACGCACCAATATAATGTGTATCTTATCATAGGATAGGAGTATATATGATTATTTGTAACCGTATTATTATCTATTTAAATTTTATTAAGCAGGTGACTTCCACTCATCAAGTAGTTTTAAAATAAAAAGAAATTAATATCAAGTAAGGTTGAGTCTTCCATAAGCTGATTTCAATGGGAAAGATGATTACCTTTTGCAGTCTTTTTGGCCTTCCCGCATTTTCTCAAATACTCATTCAAAAATTTCGTTGACTTTTAAGTGAGTACCTAAATTATTGTTTGCTAATACTTTTCTTTTTAAATACAAAATAATTAATTTTATGAAAACTATACAATCTCCTCGTGCATTTTATTGAAGAGTAAAAATGTCACATTAATATAATTAATGAGATTGGTGATGTATATATATGAATTTTAATAATTAATTTCGTTATAAGTTAATTTTTAGGATTGAGTTACGCAGATAAGTTTATTTATACATTTTGACAAAAAATGTAAAAGCAAACAAAAGTATGTGGGCTTTTCTTTAATGCAGTGAAATCAATAGCTAAATTTCAAGACTAGTATACATCATGTCTTTCTTCCAGCTCAGTGCTGTAGGTGCATTTGCAAGATTTGGCATTTGGACCACTGATATATATATATATGTATATTATCACTGACATGGAATTTGCAGTCACCTTCTCCCCGTACTTTGTGTGATATATGTCATAGAAAAAAATGAAGTGAAAATACCGTTGCTTTCATAGTGCAAGAAGAAGGGTGTTTAATTTATTTCATAGTTGTGGTCTTGTTAGAAAAGAAAAAGGAAAGGGGAAAAAAAGTATTGAACCACTATTGTGTGCATCATGTATGTGTAATATCGGTAACTATTGCGGTGTCTCAAAATTTAAAGAAAAGAAAAACGAAAGAAATAAAGAACAGGGTAGCAAAGGGTCAAGTCACAGCTAAGCAAAGCGTTTTAGGTTTTAAAATTTTAGGGACTCAGATTTTTTTTTAATTCAATATTTAATATCTATTTTGAATTTCTCAGACAAATATGATTTTAGAAACACAAGATTGATCAAAGAAAAACGCCCATCCATGGGATTTATATTTTTACTCCGTGCAACATGGAAATGTCTACGCTTTAAAATATTAGTCACTACTTCATCACTTTTCCACATAAGTGGTGCTCTTAATTTGGGTAGATCTTTTTAAAAAAGCTATTTAATCACTAGAAAATAAAATATATTTTCTTAGATTATTAACGTAAATATCTTGAAAAAGATGTAAGCTTTTAATATTTTTAGTTATTAAGCTACTCTTCATTTAAATAAAAGTAAAATTAAAAAAGCATTATTAATATTTTTTTGATGATATAAAACTTATTATTTATTTTAAAAAACAAAATAAAAAAAACTAAATTACCACCTAATTTTGACAGAGGGAGTATTGATAATATAAGTTGAAGGGCTAAAATTTGTAATAAAAGTTCAAAATAAAAATTATCCAACATATGAATGAAGGAAGAGCATAACTAATCCCAATGTGCCTTCATGGACAGCATTAATTGTCGGCCAGAGTGCCATTTAGAGGAACTATTCATGAATGAAGCACAGTGGAGGATTCATCATCTAAGTTTCGTGATGAGTGATGAATTTGGCTGTTAATTAGTTTCATGTTAAGAAAGCAAATTAAAGTGCACGACCAGAAAACAAGGAAAGGATTAGAGGAATCTTAGCTAACATGATTAAGGGAAGTTACATCCTCGTAATTGACATGGATATATAATAAACGAGCATATGCACACAAACACATGTATACTATTTCCTCTCCCTCAAAATACTTCTCATCTTCATTAAAAATATTTTTAATTTTTGAAATTAAAAATTATATCTTAAAATATAAATAATATTAATAATAATAATAATTAAATATCCCTTCTAATTAATATTTTTATAAGATCATGTAAATACAAAAATACAAGTATTTAGAGACTATAAACCCCAAGCACAAGTTCAAAAAGATTTTAACATATTCTTCTACATGGCAGTATCTGTGTACTTGTGATAAGTCTTTCACTTTTTTCCTGGCACTCTCTAGATCATAAGCCTATATTCATCTCTGACTCAACTGACTTTCAACTTTTAAATGAGACCAGAATTTTCAAAGTAAGGAATTATAGAAAGATATAATCCATCATTTGAAAATTAGTGATATTTTTATTTTTAGACATAAGCCTTGTGAAAATTATTTTATTTTTTAATGAAAAATATATTTTTATCGTTATTCACAATAAATATCTTGAAAAAAATATAAGCTTTTTAATATTTTTTGATTGTGTAAACCACATTTATTTATATAAGGTAAAATTGAAAGAACATTCTTAATGTTTCTTAATTATGTAAACATCACTTATTTTTAAAATAAAATCAAAAAATTAGAATACCATTTATTTCAAATGAAAGGAGTACTATTTTTAAACGACGGAATCACAATTTTTATCAGGGGGTAGGATTCCGAAGCATGAATAGGTAAATATATATGGAAAAAGAAATTTTCAATAAAAAATTAATTAATAGTATATATTTACACAAAGCACAAGAACACTGAACACTTAACCTTTATAAAATACTACTATATATAATTGGTGCGGTAGCTTAAAATAACTAGAGACCAGATTATTGTAAGCTTTACATCTTTTTGTTTTAAATGAAAAACTAAACATCTGCCGCCGTATAAAATTTCTCCATATATGTTAAGAACGTCTAATCATTGAATCTACCAACCATTGATCCTAGTGCTAAGTAGTAATTAAGAATCTCATTTAGCAGTACATCCAAAGTTTCAAGACGGGAATTTATCTATATAAACTCAATCTAACGTTTTCACTTTCCTTACAATATACATATATATATATATATATTAAACCAAGCAGAGGGGGAGAGAAAGAAACACTTAATTAGAAGATGATAGGTGCAAATGATTTTTACAAAGTAATGTGTGCAATGGTGCCATTATACTTTGCTATGGTGGCATATGGTTCGGTGAAGTGGTGGAAGATATTCTCGCCAATGCTCGGGATCCAACCATTTTCGTCGCGGTATTCGCCGTTCCGGTGCTGTCTTTCCACTTCATATCTCAGAACAATCCTTGCAAATGGACACGGAAATTCATATTGGCTGATACGTTGTCGAAGATTTTGGTTCTTGTGTTGCTGTCAGTTTGGGCCATTTGTAAAGGGCAGTTGGATTGGCTCATCACTCTCTTCTCTGTCTCAACTTTGCCCAACACTTTGGTCATGGGCATTCCTTTGCTTAATGCCATGTATGGTAATTTCACTCAAGCCTCATGGTTCAGCTTATTTGTCCTTCAATGCATTATCTGGTAACTAATCCTCCACCATTCTCTCTGTTCTTTACCTCTTTTGTTTTTAATTTTTCAAATGATGGGTAAATATAGTCCATGAAAAGTAATAATTTGTTTGATCAAATTTCACAGAAGTTGAAAAATGAATTTCTCCTCAGAAATACTTTTTGAAACTTTGGTTAATACAAAATTTACTGCTTTAATATTAATAAAAATTGCTTTTGATTAATCCTATTAAAAGCACTTTTGACCAAAAAAAAAAATATTTCCCAATATAAGTAAATTTAGAAAGTTTGGTTAATGGAATGCTTAGCGAATGTCCGATAATATGATAGATGCGTCGTGGGAAACAATTAATGGAATTTATGTCATAAACTCTCCCGAATCACAACGATTAATTCTTTTTCTGAGAAAGGGTTAATTTTAGACTATTTCCCACTAAATTAAAATATTTTACACTAGTACGTTTATGCATGTAATGATATCTTCTGTTGGATCCTTTTATATTAACAGTCCAAACTCTTTTGGTGGGTTCATGCAGGTATACTTTACTGTTATTCTTGTTTGAATATAGAGCTGCCACTATATTAATCAGAATCAATTCCTAACAGCAATGCTGCTGCGGCCATAACCAAGTTCGAGATCGACAATGACGTCATCTCACTGGACGGCCGGAACCCACTTTGTACGGAATCTGAAGTCGACGGTAAGGGCCGTATCCCGTCCGGCGTATCCGTCGGTCAACGTCATCTGCGCCGGAGTCGCACGTTTTCATCCTCCATAGGAATCACACCGAGGCATCAAATCTCTCCAATGCCGAGATCTTCTCCGTTCCCACGCCTTTACAAAGTCCCCCATCCCGGAGCAGGGATATCCGTTCGGACACGAAGGAACCTGAGCGTCGGGTTTCATTCACGGCGAGTCCCTCGCTTGTCCGGCTACGCGTCTTCGGACGCTTATTCGCTGCAGCCGACACCCAGGGCCTCGAATTTCAACGAACTGGACACGGCAACTGTGACAACAACCGGGAATACCCCAATGTGGGTGATGTCCCCAGGAAGTGGCGGGGAAGGTGTTCCGGCAGCCAAATCTCCATCTGCTAAAATCGCGTGGGAGTCGCCAGGGAAGTCATGTCGACATGGAGACAGACAAGGGTACATAGATGATGTTGGAGGTACGTTACCGTGTTGTCAACGCTTTTTCGTTTTGATATCTGTGTTGTTGTTTTTGCGTGACGCATGCAGATAGTTTTCTTTTCCTTTTTCTATCCCATATTTGAGTTGAGGTTAGGGTAGTACAAAATTAGCATTAAATTAATAACTTGAATTGATAATTGAATTATTTTGATTAATAATTTAGATTATTGGTTTATTAATATGATTATTCGTTTCTTGTTTCGAAGTTATTGAGTCATTAGTTTGGTTATCGGTTTTGATCAATTTTCTTGGATGAATCGATAGCAAATAATAATTTATCAATTTTAGCCTTCAATATATAAAATTCTAGCAATAAGATGCATAAGGTGTCAATGAAAAATAGAAGAGAATGTTATTGAATCTTGAGTAAAGTTGATTATTTTAGTTGTTTAGGAAATATCTTTCTTTCTAACTTCGTGGCTTTTTAACTTCGATCCTAAATATCTTTATCACTTATGAGATTTTAATTGTGAGATATTAATGGTTAACTTTGATAACTCGATCAATAATGATCGATAATCGATTAGCAGATGCTCTTGCGTTTGGCACTAGCAATTAGCATATCTATCTACAAATTAATTTTTAAAAAAACAAAAAAAACATTTGAGATAGTCAGTTATATGAAATTGGAAATTAAATTATGATTGAAATAAAAAGTGATAGAAAAAATATATTAAATTTGAATTTTAAAATTTAAAATCAAAATAGAAAAAGTATTTTTGAGCATCTCTTGGGAAAAAGTATATAACAACGTGAAATATAAATAAAAAGGAACTGAAAAAGTATTTGTTTTAAAAAAGAATGTCGTTTGGGTATTTATTAGATCAAGATTCAAGGGTTCCTTTGACTAGCCAAAGTATAAAACATAGATGGGTTGCTTTCTCGTTTGCATGCCTAGAATGAAGTTTTGTCCTTAGATTCTCACATGTTGTCTCGTTCTCACTCTCATACTTCTTACTCTCTTCACCAGACATATCACCTGTGACCTGACCTATCAATACAACAAATTGGCTGATTCTTATAATGAGTCCAAAATCTTCAATAAATTTGACCTGTCAAAGTATATATCAGAATTATAATACTCTTTTTTCTTTTTCTTTTTAAATTACATTGAATTTGTATATTGTTTAAATATATTTGTGCAAAGTATTTATATGTGGAACAATTACTGTTCCCAGTATGTTGTATACTTCAATTAGCCGGTTAGTCCGTCCCTCAAAATCTTCACTTAAATTATCATTCTTCCCATTTCAGGTCCGCAAAAATGGGTGGAAATGATATTTTTTATTAGACGTGAAATTTTGAAAATAAAAAGAATGTTTTTAATATTTATGTAATTGTATATTATTCATCTTATTAATGAAATAATAATCAATACATGGGAGATGCCACGTAAAGGCTAATTCTAATTACCTTAAAAAGTATAAAATATATTTTATTAAAAGTAAAATAAAAATTTTAAATTAAATTATTTTTAAATATATAAAAATTTATATTTGTTTTTGAAGCAGGTAAGAATAATACTATAAAAAGTCCAAGTTAGTTGATGAGCTTGGTGACTGAAGACTAGTATCTACTTTGGTTCCAAGAACATTTATTGGGTTAAATATTTTTTTGTTAGATAAATGTTACGAAGTAATTTCTGTTTAATTTTGGTTATTTAAATTCATTTGAATCTGTTTTAAAAAAAGGAAAATTTCTTTTCTTTTCGATAACTTTTGAACTCTAATTACTTTTTATATGATATATTCAATTTAGCTTCCACTCAATTATCATTAAATCATAAATTAATAAACAAATTAAATTATTAATTTAAAATTATAAAATTCAAAAATATTTTTATAGAATTTTATCTCAAATTAAAATAGAAAAAGTACTGATATTTTCAGTTAAAATAGTAATTTATTTATTAAGACACTGAGTTAATAATACTAATGATAAAAGCATCTACGCCTCTTTAATTGAGAAGTGGTAACTCAACGATAGAGTTTCTTATTTGAACCATACAATGTAAGCGTAAGGGCTAATTTTCGTGCCACTTTCTATTTTACCCCAAGTATGGACTTGAGTTTTGATTGTCCTGAAAAGAAGTGCAATCGATAGCATCGGAATTACTATTTTCCTTAAAAATTTATGAATGCTAGTAAAAAGCAAAATGAAATGGAAAAAGTCAAAAGGGGAAATGAAACAACAATTTCTCAAATAAATGTGCAAAGTAATAATTGGACCAGACTTCAACATATATAGACAATATCATTACTTTAAAGCACGTGTGTTTTGATGGAAACCTTTGATAGAGCGCACTTGCAATCTGCTACTACTAATAAAACACTTTGATGAATGATGATCTCTCCACTCCATTGTTGCCAATTATTTTTTTAATTTTTTATTTGTTTGAATTAGTCTGGTCGATAATTAAATAATGTTTTTTTATGACTAACAACTAGACAATATTATGTTTAATCCAAAATCAGCTTCAGAGATATCTCAAATTTCCCAGTGCAAGGAGCTGCAAATACCAATAATATTAAACAAGAAATGCCAAATGCTTTAGTGATGCTAAGGCTCATTATCGTTATGGTTGGGAGGAAGCTTTCGCGTAATCCAAATACTTACTCCAGTATTTTAGGACTTATATGGTCTCTCATCTCATTCAAGTAAGTTCGTTAAATACGAGCAACTCAGACATATTACTGCTCTAAAAACTTAAAATTGAATGAAAGATTTTAATTTTCTCAAAAGAAAATTAATATAATTTCTTTTAATAAAGTCTATTTTTCTAATTTCTTGAGATGCAAAATTATTAATATTTATTTTTATAATCGATTTCTTCTAATAACTCTTTTGAATTGATAGTACAATCATCCAATTTAATCTTTTTAAAGACAAAGTACTCAAATATATTAAACTTCTTCTAATAACTCTTTCTTTTTATATGAAAAGTGCACTTTTTCTACAAACAGTACTCAATATATATATATAATCTATTTTTATTATTGCTAAAAGAAAAAATAGAGCCCTCAAATTTGGGGTCTAAAGCACTTGTTTCAAGATTCTTTTTTTAAAAAAACCCTGGCAGAGGCAGGCACTGACCATAATATCTACTTATTATCGTGTAATTTGAAACTAATAGCTAATTTAATACTTTAAGTAAATATAATTTTTAAAATGAATTATATTCTTCAGTTATATATATATATATATATATATAATATTGGTTTGTTGGCATTGTATTCCATAAAGGGTCATCTTCAATTTCCATGATGGTCAAAGTTTAAATGATGGTTCAGAAGTCAAATAGAGGGATTAAATGTCTTCAAGAAAGAAAAGAAAAGGTGTTTTACTTTCCTTACAATCATAGTTACTAACTAAGTTGCCTAACTTTTTGAGCAGATGGAATGTGGGGATGCCTAGTTTGGTGAAATATTCAGTTAAAATAATTTCAGATGCAGGTCTTGGGATGGCAATGTTCAGTTTAGGTATGTCACATATATAATTTTAAACTAACTCATGAGTACTATAATTGATAAAAAATATTGAACGTGGCTATTGAATTGGGTATAATATTTATATAGGGTTGTTCATGGCACTTCAACCTCGAATAATTGCGTGTGGGACGAAGATGGCAGCAATAGGGATGGCCATCAGATTTATAGGTGGACCTCTAGTAATGTCAGCCGCTTCTATTGCCGTTGGCCTTAGGAGTTTCACTTCATGCACAGTGTACAGGTAATTAATTATCCCTATTACTTTAGTTTTATATATTATATTATCTGGTTGGTAAAAAATATTTATAATTTTAAAAACAAGTTATCTGCTATAATAAATAAATGTAATCTGATAACATAAAAACTTCGCATTATTGGTACATATTAGTTGAACTTATTAACAATTTAGTTTACTTAATTCGTTCAAAGTTGAACATTGTTAATACGGTCATAAAATTTAATTCAAACAATCATGACATAAAAGTTAGGACATCTACACTTACATTCGTGCAACATGGCTGTTTCCATGATCACAGGGAGGAATGATGATTTATTGATTTTAGTATATATTTTTTTATTTTAAAAATAAATGATATTTTGATTTAGTCAATTGTTAAAAAAATATAATGTGTTTTCAACTAGCACTATTAACTTAATAAATACTTTGAGATAATATAGGCTTTTGGTCCCTTGTAAAACTCTTTTTATTTAAATAATGATAAAATTGAGTGAATATTATGAGTATCTTCTTGATTATGTGAAAAATCACTTATGTTGAAACAATAAGAAAAAGTCACTTCTTTTGAAATGAAATGTGTTCAAGTTTGTAATAGTATTGACATGTTTCAGAGCATAAACTCAGAAAGCTTTTAGGAATTAGGTATGTCGTTCGGTAGTTGATTTGAATGCGAGTTATGTAGATATTAAATTAGTTAGTAATATCACATTTGGTAGATTTAGTAAGAAGGTAAGTTATTAAAAATATATAAAATTAATATGGTGTTTGGTTTGCCAGAATTCCCGAACTTTTTGTTATGAGGAATACATCTTATTTATTTTATGCAAGACGAAGATGAAATAAGTTAGACATAAATAACTAATACATGGAGCAATTAATCTACGATTAACTAATCCTTGTATAAAATAAAATATACGTTACCCTTGCTTCATAAAAATATGAATATGTGCTAAATGTTAAGATAAATTGAGGTAACCATTGCATATAAAATTCTAATTTTCTACCAAATATTCAGGCAGCTCTTCCCCAAGGGTATTTCCATTTGTGTTCGCAAGAGAATATGGGTTGCATCCGGACATACTAAGTACTGGGTAAGTTTATTTTGTTTACTCCTACTATTATTGCTACTACTACTGATTTATCTATTTAGAAAGGAAAATTACATTTTTAATCACTTAATTGGCCCAATAAATTCTGATTTTAATTATGATATATGATTCCAACATCTAATATCAATTTCTTAAAATGTGTGTTTTTGGTTACTTTATGTTGGAAATATGTTTGAGATGTATTCAAATGACTATATATATTTTTGTTGGTTTTTGCAGGGTTATATTTGGGATGCTGGTTTCATTACCAGTAACCCTCCTTTATTATATCCTTTTAGGGCTATGAAAAGAAAATCTGCTTAACACACCCATGCGGATAATTATTGTGTATTTGCTGACTACTTTTCAACACTTAAGTACTCATATATATATATATATATATATATATATACATCATCATTCCTTTCTTGGGTTCCGATTTTTGTAAAAGCTATGAAGATTGACTTCTTATGAAAAATCATCATTATTAGCTAGTCATGTCCACTTACATAGTATTAGCTAAATTATGTAAAACAACTTTTGGCCCCAACATATTTACTCCTGTTTTCTTTAGTTGGTACAATATATAGGCTAGTGGTAACCGAGGGAATGAATTATTATTATGTTCTCGTAAACATAATTATTTCTCTCTCATATTCTATGTCTAACAAGTTTAAAACAGTGTATTTTCCTTTCTTTTCTATTACTCCTTTAGTAAACTTTTACTTATTCACGATATTAAAAATAGAAATTTATTTTTGCTTGTTTAGTTTAAAAAATCATTTAAAGATTATTTGGTTGAAAAATAAGTTATTAAAGGGATAAATTATAGTGGAATTAATTATCCCATTCTCAATATGGAATAAAAGTAACACTATAATCCTAAAATAACTAATTTTGAAATAAGTTATCTCAAATTTTTATCCCAGCCAACATGAGATTAACCCATCCAAAATTAATCCTGAGATTATATCATTTATTCATACCAAAATAAACTTTTAATTTCCTAATTTGTTCTTATTATTAACTATAGTCTTCTCCAAATACATTTTTCAAAACATTAAATTTATTATATTTAAAGAATGATATAGTAAAATTATCATTTTATTTATTGCCAACAAAATATGTCAAGTCAATACTAAATCGTATCGTATCATATTTATTATATAAGTGAAACCCTCTAGTTAAAAGTTGGATTACCATTTCTTCTTGATATAAAACTATTTCAATAATATTTTTATGTATTTAAAAAGTAAATATACATTACAATAAAATATTATTACAAAAAATTTTAAACACAAAAAAAAAATTAAGAGAGCATTAATTATTTTTTAATGTTTTTATTTAATTTACATTATTTACTTTATTTAAATTTTATATATTTTTTATATTGTTTGTTTTTTGTTTTTGGGGTTTTTTTTTTTTTATGAATTTTGAGTTTTTTTAATTTTTTATTTAATATTTCTTTTGTTATTTTTTAAAGATTTATATCTATATTTTCTACTCAAATATTTTGAAATACTATTTGATTTGAAGAGTAAAAACATCGTTTAATATTTGATAGGTATTTTAGTTATTAATTTGCACCGTGACTTTTAATTTTATAATTTAATAATATATTGTTTAAAAGTAGAGACGAAAAATCATTCAATATTTGATGGTATGTATGTGGAGCTTACTTTTGGCCAAAAATATGTGATATGATATGATTCAAATATTACTATTTAATTAGATATTTAATTTAGTTTTGATTTGATAAGTAATAAATATTATTAATTAAATATTTAAATATGAGCATGATTTAAATATTACTATATTAATAGATATTTAATTTCAATGAATAATCCATCATTATATTTTGTTAGATATTTAATTTGGTTTTGATTCAATGTAAAATATTATTATTTAATAGAAAGAAATTTTATTATATTTTTAATTTGTGTAGGGGCAAAATTGGTAATTCAACTTTTAAGATAGGGGTCTTTCCACTTTTGGTATAATATGATATGTATAATATGATATGATGATATATAGCTTCAACAAGAGTTAAAGAGAATATTATTTTTTCTCATTTCTATAATACATTTATATTAATGACCATTTGATAAAATATTTTCAGATAAATGATAATTATATAAACAATTAATATAATTTATTTGGGTCCATATCAGAAAGTAATACCTTGAATTTTTGTCAATTTTGTTTGATTATAAATTACATTTATCATTTGTCACTAATGATATACTGTTCTACATATATCATTTAACGAATCTGCACAAGCTTACATGAGACACACATACAACGCATGTGTCCAGGACTAATAAGTAAAAATTGTATTTATGAGAGTGAACAATCAGCTCATGGTTTCTTTCTTGTACTCTTTCTAATTTACTTGTCATGGTTATTAAAAATAATTGATCTAAAGTATTTAAAATAAAATTAATTATGTTTTTTACTTTTATTCTTATTCTAATAAATATAAAGAGAGATTAATATGGTAAAATGATTAATTATATTAAATGAGATTAAAAAAAATAAACAAGATCAATTTAATCAAATTAATATTTTCTCGCATGCAAAAGTCAAACATAAAAAATGGACCAGAAGACTAATCTAAGTTGATTTTTAAAGCATATTAGTCGTCTCATTAATGTTAGCACGGATAACAATAGAACTAGGACACTTAGGAGCATTGTTATAACGTAATTCATAAATCCTAGCCATGTGGTGTGGATGTGTTTATATCATTAACACAAGACATCTATTCCTCATGGTATCAAAGTTTGTCTTTAAATATTAAACTTAATCCTGAAGTTCCAATTTGCTCAACATGGCATCAACCTCAACTTTGGTCTCAATCTTTTGTCCACCTCCTTCACCAATTCATAGTGATTTCCCTACCAAACTAAGACTTATAACCAACAATTTGGTTTGGAGAACTCAGATTCTCCGGCTTACGCAAACGTTAAAGGTGGCTTCTATCATTAAAGATGATACATCAAACAAAATTGTTGAAGATAATAAGGGATAACATAACCCTAACTTTAAGTTCACTGAATGAAAAAAAATGTGATATTTTTGTTAGGAGCTAACTTGCGGGAACAATGACAGAAGAGTCAATGTTCTTTATTATTGGATCTTCAACGGTTAACCAGATATGATCTTACCTTGAGGACACATATCCGCAAGCAAGTAAAGACAAGAAATTTCACGCTTCAAATGATAAAATTAGGCTCAAATAGATGGTTACATTAAGGATTTCAGAGGAATTTATAATAGCCCCAGGACTATACGCAAGCCCTTGGATGAAGACAACAAGGTCATAAACTTTTCGGACTTGGTAACAAATATAAGATTCGCTGCATTGTGATGCTAAGGAGAGAACACTCTACCTTACATTCACTTAATTTGTGAAACCTCTTAGAGAGTTCGAAATAAGATAGGATGTAGACGATTAGGATGAACAAACGAATCTTAACACTAATATGGAATTTGTAGAACAAAATACCAAAGGGAAAGGTTGAGGCTTCTCAAATTAAGGTCACGTACATCAACAACGAGGATGAGGCTATGTCAAAAAAACTCATTCCAACGACTAATAAGGACCAACAATGAACACCAACAACCGATCAAAAGAGGTTTCAACGTCTAATGCATGTCAAATCTGTGGAAGAAATAACCACACAATCCTAACCTGCTTTTATCGATGAGACTACTCATATTAGGCGCAACAAGACACTCCAAAGGACTAGATGCAATGTCCTTGAATGCTCAAAATGACAACAAAATGCACGTAAATTCAGGTGCTACTAATCATATGGTACAAATCTGGATGTATTATTGTAAATTCATCTCCTTTAAAAGGAAGCAAATTTGTCATGGTTGGTAATGGAGATAAACCAGTTGTGCCTTGTATCTATCAATAAATTCATTCGCGGGTTACGAAGAACTGGTTCTCAAGTTTGATTTTTAATTAAAGCATCAAGTTTGTGTGTTTGACCTATTGCATGGGAAGATATATATATAGGGGTGTTGGGATGGTAGTGTTTGGGTAGGGAACATCTATTTTGGGTGTTGTTGGGACTATAGTGTTTGGGTGGGGCACTTCAAGTCGGGGGTTAGAGGAGTTTGAGTTGTAGAAGGAGAGGGAGAGAGAGGTATACCTAAAGAAGGAATCCTTGTCCTAGAAGGAGACACAGTTGTCGTAGGAGCACTGTCGAACTTGGACTCAGGGTTTGAGTTGACCATGACTGAGGGAAAGGGAATCTCAACATTGGGGACACTTTTTGTACAGAATTAATGTGAATGGGGATGGGGGGCAAACCTGTAATTATGGAATTTTTTGATATGTTGGCTTGAACTTGCGGTAACATGTTATTTTCTCATTCTAGGTTAGATGATATAATTTTGAAATAAGAAAATAGATTTTTAAAAGGAAAAATAGTTTCAACAAATCATACATATCGGGATAAGTACACCTCGGTAGAAATTAGGTCAAAACATTGACAGTGGTGGGACAGGGAGAAACCATGATAAACACATGAGGTAGATTTCGGTTCAAGTTTATTTTGGCATATGACTTAAGTCATGAATAGTATAGGCAACCAAAGATTCAGAGAGGACTATAGTTAGGTGATTTTTCAAGTAAGTGTTATGCTGAGTGATTATCTAGGTGGGAAGCGGATAGGCAGTTGATAAGGTAGACAGAGTGATCATGACATTCGAAGGATCAAAATTGAGGTGGCAGAGATGCTTCATGTAGGAGAGTTTTAGCTGTTTCGACGATATGACAATGTTATCTTTCAGCAAGTGCTACTCTTTGAGGAGTGTAGGGTAGGGGTAGAGATGTTCAATACCGTGAAGAGAGAGATAAGAGACAAGATTTTTGTACTCTCCTCTGCCATCAATAGAGAGTAAGAAATTTGTTGTTATAATATTTTTCCATGAGATGGTGAAATTTTTGAAAAATCGTAATTTTTATTCGTTAACATATAAAGCCAAGTGTATTTCATATAGTGATAAGTAAAAGTACAATAGTACAACTTTTTGTCAAGAGATAATACCGCCGATGGGCCCCATAAATCATTAAAAACAATTTGAAGCGGTTTAGAGCTACACAAAGATAATTGAGCAAATGGATGTCGATGTGATTTATTTAATAAACAAGAATTATAATGAGAAATTTGTCTCATTCATTAAATAATAGTGAGAATTTATTCAAAATAAACCTAAAAAATCTAGAATGCGGGTTATCCAAGCATTGATGCCAGACGATGAATGAAGAGGATGAGATAATCATGTGACTTTGGAATAGAAGATAAGCCACTCATATAGTCTATTGTTGTTTCAATCGTGCACCAGTAGTTTTTGTGTCTTCACATCCTTTACAACAAAGTCAAAATGAAAAAGTTTAATGAATTTTAGATTGTCTTGACAAAACTTAGAAATGGAGAGAAGTTTTTATTTAATAGATGGAGCACATAATATGTGGGTTAGCTTAAAAATATTATTTGATGCATTTAATTGAGTAGAACCAGTGTGAGATATGGTAATTTTATTACCATCACTATGGAGATATCCTTGTTAACATGGTATGCTGGAGGTTGTATGGTTCCGTTGTGATGTGATGAGTGGCTCTCGAGTCGACTATCCAGAGTTTGGTGGCTATGGTGAAACAAGCGATATAGTTGGCTTTGGCTACAAGGTGGTTGCGAGACTTCGAGCGGCAGATATTGGTGGTGTGACCAATCCTATTACATAGTTGGCACTTGGCAGGGGGTAATAGAGTGTGGTAGCCACTATGGTGGAGTGTTTTTTCGACGTTATTGCTGATGATTGTTGTTCTGATGTAATTGTTGCAATTATAGTTGTTGGATAATGGCAGTAGTGACTGCATCATTAATGGGACTGGACAACTTCTTAGCATCTTCATGATGCAGAAAAATTCATGGTCAAACAGTTTTTCAAATAGCTCCTCATAGGAGACAGACTGGCGTATCATGTGCCTGAATTAATTGCAGTGGAGATCTTACAAAACTTAGGACCTATACCATTGAGTATTTTGACGATGAGCTCTAGATTGGATACAGGACCACCAGCAGTGGCTAACTCATCTGAGAGAGACCTAATAGTGTGAAGATAATTTGTGATGGAGCGAGAGTTCTTGGTGATGCGGGCAAGTTGATCATCAAGGCTGAATACCCGTATTTGTAATCTATTTGCATATAGTGTGTAGGGCGTCTCAGGCTGCTTTAGATGAGGTGGTGGCTGCAACGATGGAGGCAATGGTGGATTCTATAGAAGTCATGAGAGCATTTTGGATTAGCTGATCTTGACAAAATTAAGTGAGGAATTTCGGATTGGGAGATATGTTGGCGCCAAAAGCGATTGTGCAGCTGAGAGTCGGAGTCGTCCCATTGAGATAACTGAAGAGGTTGTAGCCATACATAAGCATGAAGCATGAAGAATAAAGCTTTTCAGGTTGCAAAGTTGACCCCCTTAGTTTAATGGGTAGTTGAGAAGCAGGATTAAATTGAATAATGATGTTGTCATCCATTGTGTTGTCAGCATTGACAACTCCGGGATTGTTTCTATTGTTGTTGTCGTTATTGGCTATTGTCCCTGAATGGTGTGAGAGAAAAAAAAGATGAATCGTTCCCATTTAGAGTGTATAAAGCCCCGATACCATATAAATGCTCAATAAATTAATGAAAAGCTTACTTTATTAATAACAATCGAAACTCGTTAAATAGAGTTTTAATAATAAGATAAAGTCCTAACCAATTATTAATAAAGTATCCTAACTAAATAATAAAAGCATAAATGAGAATATAATCAAATTACACAATATGTGTCCTAAACCAATTTTAATACTATGCTAATCTGGTATACGCCAATAGGATGCTTCTTCATCCGTGATAGTTTCTTTGTTGTTGTAATACTTATTCTCTTGTTGTTGTTCGTTGTTCATGATTTTTCCATTATGTCCATCTTCTTTATTATTTCCTTACCTCTTCTATTTGTTCTTTTTTATCTTAGAAAAATGCCATTCTAATTCTTTTTCTTGGATATCCCCTTCCTTAATTTGTTTTTCTTCTTTTTGCCTATTGCTTGTTTCATTAGTTTCCACTATATTGCCCATTGAAACAACTTGATTGGCCTCTTCTTCTTCCTCTTTTCTCTGCCAATCTTTTTCTCTCTAACACCCTGCATCCCGTCATGTAGTGTCTACAATACTTTTAAGCATTTTCAAATTCAATTTTTTGATAGTATATATCTCTTAAGAGGATAGTTTTCATCTTCAATTCCAATCATAAACTGGTAACAAGCAGCTTAAACAAGTTGATCTCTATCCTGATCTTAGCTATACTAGGTCTCATTATGGTTTTAGTTGCTTCATCAAGTGAAAGGGGGTACTTGCCTTTGCAATAATTTTTTTCATATAGTATCAATTGCGCATATGGAATGATAATCCAGGTAGCAAAGCTAAGACTAGAGCAAAATATGGGTCTTCATCTGGCTTGAAGTCCGCGTCTGTGCCCACTTTTGTAGCCACATTCGGAGCCTATCAATCTCGATAACCCTTTTATACCATAACACATTGCAGTTGTGCTCATTACTGAAATCCATAAATACATTAAAGTTATCATATATAGCGATTTTGACTGAACCCTTAAGAGGAATTGATCCTTAATTTTGTCGATTCAGGGTCTCGCTTTAAGCAAATCTCCCCAGAATCGTTCTTAGACGATCTTCGACCATTACTCCATAATAATTTTTTTCTTTAAAGATAACTGCAGGAACCCCATTATGTGTTGTCCTCCTCGCCATGACCACCGGTGGCTCTTGTCTATTAGAAATAACAGTTGAGCATTGTGGCTTGGTTAAATTTGTAGCATACAAAGCTTTCTTTTCAATTTCTTCTTGGACCTAAGTCGTCCCATCTTTAATTTTGTTTTGAAATGAGTTCAGCGCTTGAGCGATGCCTTCCGGTGGCCCCATGGGGTGTCGGAGCTGAGGAAATAGCCATTGAAAACCTAACGGTCAAGACGTGTATGAAGAGAGATTTTTAAGAGAAACAAGAAAATGTTGGCTTTATGTATGATTTAGGGCATTTTTATTGTCTAATAAATTATATTACAGACATACAATAGCCGATAAAGTTATTTTAATTTTTAAATTTTAAGTAGAAGCTAATAAAAATAGTTTCTTCTAAATATA
>JACEIK010003470.1:0-50232 GCA_018107945.1 Datura stramonium | reverse complement strand
TACTTTACTCACTTTTTCATTATTTTTTTAAAAATCTAATAGGATAATGAATTTTACACCTTATGTCCTTTTCTTAAAAGAAGTTCAATATGAATTCAAAATCATTTATTTAAAGAAACTTCTTTAAATTACGTACATATAGATAAAAATTGCATCCTCCCGCAAGGTAGCATGTCGATACTACCGTAGATTGTGGGACTTTTTAATGGAGCTATGGTCCTCACATTAATTAATTGGAGTTCAGTTGGAATAACCCTAATTACAGTACAGGTTATTTTGACTTTACATAAAAATAAAAAAAAAGAGTTAAGAGTTAAATAAAAATGAAACAATTGGTCAAGCCTAGGTGGTGTTCACGATTTTTTTAAAGCCGATCTAAACTGAAAATTGAATCAAATTGATTAAATAAACTAATAGTTATTTAGGTTGGATTTGATTTTGTTTTATATTTTAAAAAATCGATAATATTTGGTTTAGTTTGATTTTACTAAAATTAAATCAAAGATACAATCAAATCTAATCAATAAATTAAATGCATAATTTTTATAATTATATACACACACACACCATATATTAATACTTATAAATAATTTTAAATACTTTACTCACTTTTTCATTATTTTAAAAAAAAATCTAATACGATAATGAATTTTACACCTTATGTCCTTTTTTTAAAAGAAGTTCAATATGAATTCAAACTCATTTATTTAAAGAAACAACTATGAGATTTACCTTTTTTAAAATTATATTTCTTAAAAATTTTATTTGCTTGATTAAAACTTATAGATTTTCAGTCATTTTCTCAATAATCTAATAAAATTATTGTTCCCACAATAAAAGGGTAATGATAGATCAAAAGGTAAAAAAGCCTTTCCTAATGGTAGAAAAAAATAAAAAAATATCTTTAGGTTTCTTAAAAATAAAAAATCACACCAAATTGAATCAAAATGACAACAATCAAATCAATGAAAATGTATTATATTAATTTTAATAATAAAAATTAACTAAATTAATTAAATATTTATTTTAATAAAAAATTGATCCAATCGATTGATGAACACCATTAGCCAGGCCCAAAGAAAAAAAAAATTAAAGTCTGATGGCTTTAGCCATCACGTGAGCAATAGAAAAGAAAGGAGAAGAAAAAGACCACTGAAATGGGGGGAAAAAAAGAGAATGCAGTAGAAGAAAAGGAAAGAAAAGAAAGGAGAAAAAAGAGAAGACAAATAGGAATTTTCAATCGAAGACATCAAGGTAATTATACTAATTTTTTTTTTAGTTTATTACACGATTATTAGAAAGTTTACATGGTAGAAATATGAAAAAGTTTTGAGAAATTAAGAAAGTTTAGTCATAGAGTTCTTTAACCCAAATCGTCAACTTGAAAAAGCAAAAATTTCTCAAAATTTGATTATGATTAGTTTTTTGGAATCCTCTCGCCGGTAAGAATCCGTTGATGGACATGATTCGAAAATTCTACCTTATTGACTAAAGTTGACTTTTTGGGTCAATCTTTGACTGTGAATTTAACTTATGTTAAAAATTAAGAAAATGTCCATGAAATGATTTTATGACCATTCTAAATTTATTTTTGTGTAGTTTAAGAAGATATGGAAACCCGACAACATAATTCTGTTGTGAATTCGAGATAAGTGAAACTTTAAATTTTGATGGTTGCTTTTCAAAATATACTTTAAAAATGTCCTTTGCTTGTCTGATCCATGTATTGAGACAAGCATGTGCTTGATAGAATTGATTGTCTTTAACTAGCCACAAATGTATTATTTTGTTAAGGATACTAAAATTATTTAATAAAGTGATTTTGCGGTGTGGTGTGACCTTGTGCCATAGCATTGTTGTGTTGGTACCTTTCCTTCATTGCTTTCTCCTAACTGTACTCATATTCACGAAAGAATAGAATTAATTCTACTATTATTTTGGAAAGAAACCATACTTATGGATATACCTACTGCCTATTCTTCGACTTATCGAAGAACAGATGAAAACTCGCTATTTCTCGGAAGTCTAGAAGGGAGAAATACTCACTTTAATGCTGGGAGTATACACTAGTTTGGAGCAATTTCACTTAGCTTGGCTCGGCGTGACGACGATTCGCTGACCGAATTTCGCGAAACTAACTTCGCAGGAATGCTCCCTGCAGCTTTATACTTCGCTACCCAAAGTTAATTTGAGTTTGGACTGCGTTTGACAGCGTAAACAGAAGGAAATTTAATCAAACCCTTTGTTCCCCTCTATTTCTGTTCGTTTACTGGAAATTATATGAAGGGAAGCTGATTTAAAATGAAGTGGGAGTCTTATATACTTGGGGCCTTTAAGTTGCATTTGTCGAATGCGATTTATGAGTCGCATTTGCCTTGCGACGCTCCGACTTGGCGATTGTCCGGTCTCTCCCCGGGCCCTTTTCTCGCACTTATGACATTCTAAAACTCTTAACCAACATGCGAATAGACCAACTAAGTGTCTAGAACTTACGGGGTGTAACACTTCCCCTGCTACAACATCCAATCTCCTACCAGTCGTGGTGTGTCACGGGTCTTTCATTTCTATGTAGATGAAAGAATATGGTAAGCTTAGGGACTCAACCCTATACTGTACAGCTCTATAGCACGACTGGATTAAGAAGAAAGAGTAACCATCCTATCATGTTTCGCAGCCTCTTGCCGATAGAATGTGGTGCACAACACATCCATAGATAAGACTCTACTTAGCATGGCTTGCAGACTCCCTGGGATATGACCTGCTCCGATACCAAGTTTGTCATGCCCCACCTTGGGAGGTATGATTGGCACTTGGTACCCTATTAGGATCTGAACTGACTGAGCTGACTGAACCTAAGCACTTCTGGTGCAGGCTTACTCCTCAAATCAAGAAAACAACGGGCTATATTTCGGCTGTAAATACAACCTCCGACCGACAAGGCCTTATAGCCACCTGTAAAAGAAAACCAGCTAGCCAGAAACAACAACAACGGGGAATCCTATGCGGACCGATAAGACCACCATGATGTCTAGTTATGACTATAAAGTAAAACCAATGCTAGGCTAAACTATGGCCGACAAGGCCGCTAATTTGACAGCTAGACAAGGCCCTACACGGCCAACAGATAAACTAAAATACATATGGGCCCCACACGGCTAATAACAGCTAACCACAGGGAAATAGAAACAATCTGCAAGCCTCTAGAAGTAATATGATGGTCGAGACAGGGCTCAGACCTACCCATGAATTGTACAATCAGAAGGAAGTAACCTTTTATCTACAAGCTCCGGAAGAAAGGAGCTAACTGCTCTGGTGATGCTGGCTGAAAGCTATGAGGGACCTGCTCCTCGTCTATCCGTACATGCAGGAAAGTAATCCAACGCCCCAGAAAGAGCGACAGTACAATATGTACTAAATATGTAAGGCGATAACTATAAATGACTGAAATAAAGAGATAAAACTGAGAATAGCTTATATGAAGGAATAGAGATCATACCTGAATAATAGAACGTCTTACTGTCTAACTATCAAGAACTAAAGCAAACATAAACCTTACTTGGCCCCCATAAGCCGGAAGGTACAACCAGTACAGAATAACCCACCCGGGCCCCCCATAAGCCCTGCTGAGTACACCTCAGTCTATATACCCCTATCCAAGGTCACACTGGTCAACTAATAGCTATAGATGTCCTACCAATCCCCTGGGTTTGCAACTGAGCCCGCTCGGCCCCTGACTGTGACTGTGTCTGAGTCCGGTGGACTCCTGATATCTGCACCCCGGGCACTAGGCTCGACAGGGGTATATAAAGTCAACCACAACATATGAGGACCTGGAACCCCATCCTCGTCCCTAGCAGACGGCATACCGCTCCGTAGAGCGACGTCATCACGCCCCTGGCGGGCGTCGACACAACTAATAACCCTAAGGTCGATCACGAAGGCTATACAGGCATAATCCATCCCAAACTAACATGGAATACTGATCTTAGCTAATAACAACCACTGATCATAATATACATGCTCCGGGTATTCTCACTGGAATTCAAGATGAGTTATCATGCTAAGGAAACTAACTAGGAAACTAACTTGTCAAGGAAATCAGCTTTAACATACCTTTGTAATGCCACCATCGATTAACCGGTGAAGTCACTGTACCTAACTCGCTTCTTCCAACTGCAATCGTGTTATTAGAAGAATGAGGCTAATTCTTGGTACTAAATTAGAGAAAATGATAACTTTATATATAAATAGTAACTATATTTCAACTTGACGGAACACGGTCGAAAACTCATAATTTCTCAGTGGAAGCCGTAAGGGAGAAATGCTTACTTTAAGCCTGTGATCATATTAACATTGGTTTGGAGCAATTCCAACAACTTTAGCTCAGCGGAGTTACGATTCACTGGGCGAATTTTGTGAAAATAACTCCATAGTAGTGGTCTCCGAAGCCTTATACTTCGGTAATCGAGATTAATTTGAATTCGAGTAGCGTTTGACAGCGTAAACGGAGGAAATTAACTTAGAAGTGGTGTAACTTTGTGGTTGGGAAGAAGAAAATGTATATATATGAAACTAATGAAACTACTTAACATATATATATATATATATATATAACTTGGGCGGTGGACACGGGCCCGTGTCACGGACCCAAGGCGCTAATAGTCGGGCGTGCCACGGTGCCCAACGCGCCAGGGAGGGTCCGTGCCACGTTTCCCCTTTGGGTAGCTGGCCCCGCCTTCTCCCGCGTAGTCCCGACTCCTTGCTCGTTCGACTCCCGGGCTCCTTCTTTTCTCGCACGTATTGCACCCTAAAACTCTTAACCAACGTATGAATAGACCGCCTAAACATAAGAAACTTTAAGGGGTGTAAATACAATATTTATTTAATGCGACTGAATTATCTTTTTGTTATATACAGGTACAATATCAGCACTTGTCTCATATTTTATGTTATTTTTATTAATTAAAAAATACCTTAATAGTTGTATGTTACTAGGATTAAAGAAATACTTCAAGTATAAGTTATATGATTTATATGAAGACTTTGTTGAGAAAAAATAAAAAAATATCCAAGAAAATTGGAAAACCTAAAAATTCAAGATTGAAAAATCCAACTTTTATTGATTTGATTTGATTTATAGATTTAAAAGGCCGATACAATTGATTTAGTTTGGTATTTGAAAAAACTAGAACCAAATCGAACTATATACACCCCTACAAGAAACAAAGAGAGTAGTGTGAATCTTTGCAAAAGAGACGCTTTAAAGATTTTTAGAAATAAAAGTAATGTGTTTAAAAGAGTCTCAATGGAATTAAGATTTTGCAAATGTATCCGATTCATTCAAATTTATTAAAAAGATTTAAAAATATAAAAAAGTACATTTAGTGAGTTAAAAATCTGAACCATTCAGATTTATACTTATTAAGTGCATAAATAATACCTAAGAGTTTGAATTTTTTTAATTATTTTTATCATATTCCCAAATTCGACTTTATTTGAACTGAAGGGAATAAAAGCTACATTTAAAGCCCTAGGGACAATTGTCAATGGTTCATGCTTGAGTCTAATGGAACAGTCTATATGTTACACTGATTTGACGCAAAAATTGGCCCTAATCGACTTGATTTCTAGAATTTATTGGGACAAAGATATACTCCACTCGTTTTAAAAATAATTGATGTTTTTAGTTTGGGCACAACTTTTAAGAAAATTATTCATTCTTAGAAATTAAAATCTATTTTTAATTTATTCTTAATTAATATCTTGAGAAAGATATAACTCTTTAGTATTTTTTTTATTTTTTTTAGTTTTTCTGTTTTTTTAAAAAAAAAGTTTCAATATTTGTTAATTTTGGTTTTTTTTAAAAAAATTAAAACGCTACTTATTTTGAAACAAAATTAAAAAAATGAAACATCACTTATTTTAATAATAACCTCCAAAAAAAAAAAGATGAAATAGCAAAAAATAATCACCTCTGTTCTTATTTAAAATAAAATATTCATAGTTAATCTTCATTTGTGGAATTAAATTTTGCCAACTATCGATATTGTTAGAATATTTTTTTCAAAATAATCAATCGAGGTTGATTATGTTTTTAATTTTCTAAAATTTCTTGGGCTTCTGATTGGCGATCGATTTTATGGAGAGAAAAAAAAAGAAGAAGACGAAATTAGCAAAAAATATCTATTTATACCGTCCACCTAATTGTTTACAATATACGCCTAATTCAAACAAGATGTGTGTTACACCCCGTAAATTATTGACATTTAGATGGCCTATTCGCATGTTGGTTAAGAGTTTTAGAATGCCACACATACTGGAAAAAGGCCCGGGAAAGACCGGCCAAGCGCCACGTCGAACCATCACAAGAGGAGGCCGGGTGCACCCCCTCCGCGATGGCCAACGTGTCAGATGAGGGCTCACCTGCGATGGCCAACGTGCCACGGAGGTGAGGTTCATCCCCAAGTATATAAAGCCCCTACTTCATTTTTTTTGTGATAATTATCTAGATATTTTCAGAGAGTAACCAGAAAAATAGAGGGCACGAGGGTTTTATTGAAGTTTCCTTCTGTTTACGCTATTAAACGCGATCCAAACTTGAATTAATCTTGCAGTGAAGTATTAAGCTGCAGGGAGCATTCCTACGGGGTTAGTTTCAGAAATTCGGCCGGAAAACCGTCGTCCTACCGAGCTAAGGTAAGTGGAATTGCTCCAAATTAGTGTTAATATACTCCTAGCCCTAAAAGTGAGTATTTCTCCCTTCTAGACTTCCGAGAAATAGCGAGTTTTCGACTGTTTTTCGATAAGTCAAAGTTTGGACTATATATATATTCAAAGTAGGTATTTTCTTCCAGAATATCGATGAATTTAGTTCTAATTGCTATGAATATGAATGCAGTTGGAAGAAATAGCTGGAAATTAGTCGAGTTATGCCGTAAATTAAATTTAACGGATAAGGTATGTGAAGCTAGTTTCTTTCAAGAAGTTAGTAATTCCAGTAGAGCAAACTAGTATAACTTCTAGTAGAATGTTTCAGAAACAGTACATGCCCAATATATAATTTAAAGTACAGATATTATCGTGTCCAAATTCAAACTTAGTAAAGTAATATAAGTTCCCGTAGTATTTCAAATATAATAGTAGCTTAATATGAATTAAAAAACATGTTAGAAATAGTAAATCATGTTTACTATGGGACTTAGTTATACAACATGATTCTCAAGAGAAATATTATATCGCTTCTGCGATCGATCAAGACAACATGATAGAAATTATATATACTATTATCGGCCAAGATGTATTATATATATGCACATTACTACTATTAGTTTTAGCATGTATCGTATGCAGTTAGTATTATCGTGCGAGACTTGACTGTATTGTTTTGAGTTGGATATCTAGCATCCACGACCGCCCTGTGGTTAATAGCTGTATTGACTCGTCCACCGTGAGGGCGAGGATATGTCGTTTCATGGAGTAGCATGCCATCCTCTGTGTGGACGAAGATGGGATGCCAGCTTCCATATTTTTCCTTGGTCAGCCTTTTATATACTCCCCCGTTGAGCGGGTACGCTCGGGGTGTGATCTCAGAGTCCTCCGGACTCAGGTATAGTTATAGTCAGTGGCCTGGGCTGGCCCAAGTGCATACCTGTGGGACCTAAGCAGGATGCTTATAGTTACTATGGGAGATGGGATGACCGGGGTAGGGGTATAGATTGCATCTTGGTTGTACCTTCCGGCTTATGGGGGCCAGGTAGGGTTTATGTGTGCTATGTTATGTTATGTTATGCTATATTATGTTATGTTATGTTATGTTAGTTATAAATAGATAGATAGTAGAATTCCACGCTACTGTGCATGACTCACTCCTTCCAAAGATAGTTGAGGACAAGCCTTGCAACAAGGGCGCCATTTCTCTTTCTACTTCATTTCTATTAATTATATTGCTTGTCTTCGCCATCTCCCGCCTGTTGCTGCATGCGACTCGCACTGCACGACGCCCGTTTTGGAGTGTTGCATTACTTGCTTGTGTGTACTCATAGACGAGCCGATCCCTCGTAATTCCAAATACATAATGCAGTCATTAGCTCCTGTCATCCGGAGCTAAACAGATAGAGGTTTATTCCTTCTCTTTTGTGCCAGTAAGGGTGTGTCAGCCCCGCTGTCCCCACCATCTTATCGCATTCTTAGAGGTCAGTAGATTGTATATTCCCGTGGTTAGCTGTAATGGCCGGTGAGGCCGCGTGTATGTTTTAGTTTGTTTATGATGGCTGTGTGGGGCCTTATTCGCTTGGTAGTGGTGACCTTGCTGGTCATGTAGCAGTTTAGCACTTGCTTCTTGATTCAGAAATAACTAGACAACATGGTGGCCTTATTGTCATGCATAGGTTCCCTATTGGATTCGCTGTTCTCGGGTAGCCATTTTTTTTCTTACAGCGGCTATAGGCCTAGTCAGCCGGAGGCTATATTTACAGCCGTTATATAGCCCGTCGTTTTCTTAAATCCAGAGTTAGAGCCAGCCTTGCACTAGAAGTGGTTAGGCTCAGTAGTCCAACAGACCAGGTCCTAGAAGGGCACTGTGTGCCGCCTCTGCCTCCCAAGGCGGGGCGTGACAACATGCTATCAATTAATTATCCAAATTACTATGGAACACTTTTCAACCCAAATCACCTCAAATTTCAATCAGAACTCCTTCAGTTGTCAATTAAAACTCACCAAAAAGTCATAGAACACTTAAAACAAGTTATAAAAGATGTTGATTAATGTAAAAGTCATAAAAACATAAGCAAGTATCTAATAGTTAATCTAAACAAGTATGTAATACAAAAATAAGGATTTTGTCACATCTTCATCATCACTACTAGAAGGTTCATTTACAAGACGTGGGAAAGAACGACACGACAATATGATCACGTGAGACGAGGTTGGAGCATAGCATTATCAGCACAAAGGAAAATCAGAAACATTTCTAAAGCAAGTAATGAATCGAACTGAGACTTAGGACGCTCATACTAATTAGCCTCTGTCAACTAGTTGGCTAAATAGCTCTAACGATTTTATGCTCCTACAAACACAAACATAATTGCTAAGAAGAACACACTAAAATTTATGCTTAAGCACATTTAAAATTAATTAAATAGTTTAATTTATTTCAATCATAATTTAATTTCCAATTTCATATAACTGACTATCTCAAATGTTTTTTTTGTTTTTTTAAATTAATTAAAATTTTAAAAAAACAAAAAAAACATGTAATTTAATTAAAATTAAAAAATTATAACATTTAAAACTTTAAAATAAATTATAATTCTATTAGCTTATATTAATTTTTATTGATTAAACTAACTAATTATCCATAAAAATTTTTCACTGATGATATAAAAATAAATTAAAGAGTGTAATTTTTTTATGCATTAATATGTTAATGCCTTCTTTTTTTTTTTCCTTTAAAATGTATAATTAAAAATATATAGAAACACAACATATTTTAAGTTGTTTCAATTAATTGATTTCTCTTGTTATTCAATATTTTTAGTTAATGCTTGACGGATCTAGAATTTTTACTAAAGGGGTTCGAAAACTAACAATTTAGGGAGTTTGAGAGTTGAACTTGGAATCTCAGCAGTAAATTTTGAACCCCTAAACCACAAGCCGCCTCTACTCTATTTTAGGGGATTCAAAGTATATATATATACAAAAAAATTTTAAAAATCACCTTATATATAGTGTAATTTTTAACTGAGGGGATTCGAGTGAATACCCTTGGCCTCCTCTAGATCTGCCCGACTAGACACGAGATTAAGAGAGAGAAAATTAAGCTAAAATCATCTTATAAAGGGTAAAATGAAAAGTTTAAATTGGTTTACTACTAAATATTTAAAGTACAAAACCTCATAACAAATAACATTTATTTTTTTTATTCTTTCAAAAATAGAAGTCACACTTGACAAAATAATTATTTAATTATTTTTTAATATAACAAATAAAAAAAACATTAATAGAGTATAAAATTAGATAAAAAGGAAATAAAATAAAAAAATTAAAAAAATTAAAAAAATTAAAAATATTTTTAAAAATATAATTTTTAAAAAAGGCATCCCGGTGCAAAAGCATCTCGCATGCCAATGTGGTCTCGAGAAGGATTATACCTGGCAACGTGTGTGATATAGATAGTCTACCCTAATGAAGAATTAGTGGCCATTTTATCATAAATGATCCGCTTGCCCCGAAATGACCTGGACCAATAGGGAAATCCCAATTTAACTAATTTTGATGAGTCTTTCTTAGTTTGAACGATCAATTGCAATAAATCAGAGTGTTTGTGACATATTAATTAATTAGTGCCAAAATAAGTCAATAATAGCTCACAATATGATTTTTTAAGTGCTTATAATTTTTTGGGAACTATTAACTTATATTATATGTTTTGTTCTACTATACAACTTTGTAGTAGAATGTGTTTTCGTAATATTAATATTTATGTTAAATATTAACTTTAATAGGGTAGTAATATAAATTTTGTAATAGTTAACATGAAATTCACATATAATGCATGCATTTAAGTGCTTGTAAAAGTGAATCATTTTTTTTACCTTTCAATCAAACGCTATTTCTATAATGATTTTGTTCATCGAGACAAGTATTAGAACAAACTAGAGAAAGAACGACTAGATTGATCAAACCTTAAATATGATTATTTATCAATTTGAAATTCATAATTTTCTTTTCAAAATTTTATATTGGTATACACATATCTTTTAAATATTATTTATGTTATTTTAAAATTTTTATTCTTATTAATATGAGGGACACACGCGAGGAGTGTATACTAAAACCAGTGTAGTAATACCCATACCTCCACTACCTTTTCATTGATCTTTCACATTCTCAAGGATAAATGTCATGTTTATGACAATCTTTGGGTGCCCTCAATGCAATCTTATAAAGAGGATGATATTGTACACACTGAAAGAAGAAAGTTATATTATATTATTTCTCTTATCCTTTATATTATTTCTTTATATTGTTCTCAGTTTTGTTTTACAATACGTTATCAACACGAAATTCTAACCAAATTGATCATCTCAAAGTTGTGTTGATTTCTCTTGAGAACAAGATAAATAAAATTCGCTAGTCTTCAATTAGATTCAAGATGAGCAATGCAAATATGTGCCTTCTAGATGGTGCTACAAACTCACATTATACTAAGAGAAAATGATATTTCTTTCATTTGATTATGAAAAAGACTTGTGTTAATACAATATGTGATTTTAAAAATTTATCGAGGGATCTGGAAGAGCACCTTATTACTACCTGGAGGAACAATATTGACTATTAACATGCACTATATTGTAGTAAGTCTCAAATGAAACTTGTTAAGTTTCAAGGTTATTCGCCAAAATGACTATCATGTTGAGACTATTAATAAAGAAAAAATATTGAATACCTTTATAACTAAATAAAGGCGAAAAAGTCAGGGATGAAAAATTACCTGCATTTTCTTCTAGGTTGTATCATACAAGTGTTGGTATGGTTGAATCATATGCCGTAGTAAACAAAAGGTTTACAGGTTCTAATGATTTTATCATTTGGCATGACCATTTGGGCCATCTTGATTTTAATATGATGTGCAGAATTTTTGAAAATTCACATAGACACCTTTTAAAGAACCAAAAAATTCTTCAATCAAAGGAATTCTCTTGTGCTACTTGTTTTCAAGGAAAGTTGGTTATTAAACCATCAACAACTAAAAGGTTTGGACCCAATCCCCTGAATTTCTCGTGTATGCATAGGATGATATATGTGGACCAATTCACCCTTCATGTAGATTATTTAAATATTATATAGTCTTGCACCCTTCATGTAGATTATTTAAATATTATATGATCTGATTGACACATCTAAAAGATGGTCACATGTGCTTATTATCAACCGCAATACGACTTTGTGAGATTTTGACTCAAATAATAAGGTGAAGAACACAATTTCAAATTATGCAATAAAGACCATTCGTCTTGATAATGCTGGTGAGTTTACATCTCATGCCTTTAATGATTATTGTATGTCTACTGCAATAACTATGGAAAATTTAGTATCTCATATTCATACTCAAAATGGTCTAGTATAATCATTGATTAAAAGCTTCCAATTGATTACTAGACCATTGTTAATGAGGATAAAATTGTTTCATATGGGACATGCTTGCATCCAACACTTGTGCGTATAAGGGCCAACCAGCTTATCATAAATTCTCCCCGCCTTAGTTGGCTTTTGGCCAAGAGCCAAATATTTTTCATCTTACAATTTTTGAATGTGCGGTATATGTTCCAATTGCTCCACCATAACGCACGAAGGTGTCAACATCAGAGGGTTGGAGATATATGGTGGGTATGAATCTCCTTCTATTATAAAATATTTGAATCTTATGACTGGAGATTTATTTAAGATAAGATTTGTTGATTGTTGCTGCCCTAGTGCACGCGCTGCTAGCATGCATACTGTCATACAAGTAATACAATGACTCTTTAAGAGCTTCTATTTTTTTTTTTTTTTTTTTTTTTTTTTTTTTTTTTAAAGATCGTGGAGTTGGGAGGGAATAACATACATGCGAACCAACTTGATGTGTAGCAACATAAGCTTGTAACAAAATACTAAACACTCCAAAAATGGAACAAAGAAACTCTCAAACCAGAGAAACAAGGAGAATCCAGATACTTGTCGTTAAACATTTTAAGAGAAATCTAAACGCTTTCATTGACTATGGCCAAAAGGCTTGCCTAGATGCAATTCCTAATAACGCCCAATACCCTGTGACCCTTATCAAACCATCTGTATATCCACCGAAAGTGTGCTTCCACGCACTCCGCCTTCAAACCTGGTGCAAGAATGATCACATATTTTGGCGTAAGCAGCTCCTCCTCCTTCGGCAGAAGACAAATCACTCTCTTGCTTGAGATCAACTCTAAGGTCGACCACGATGCTCTTGCTCTCCAAGTCCCAAATCTTAATGCCGGACTCCAGTGGCTGCGCGTAGCCAATACCTGTTAGACTAAAGTGCGTAGAGTATGAATGATTGGAGCCACAATGGGAGAGAGTAGGAGCTTCTTCCCTCGGCCAAATCCCAGAGCAAAATAACCCATCCTTGCCTACTAGCGCACAAGGAAACTATCAGGTGACACTGCCACGGTGTTCACATAGCCAGAGTGTCCAATGAGAGTCGAGCGCAACTTGGCGTTTGGAGAGGTTCCGCATTTTCGCAAGATGATCCTTGTGAAACTGCAACAAGAAGTTGGCCGGAGCGTGTTTGGGCTGAAACGTACACATGAAACCCACCGAGTGTGAGTCCCTGTCCCGAATGGTGTACTTACACTCGCCGAGAGTGTTCCAAAGCTTGATGGACTTGTCCCGCGAAGCGGAGACAATCTGATTGGTTATCAACAGAGAATGCCACGACAGAACATCCTTAGTGTGACCAACAAAACGGCGAGCAGTGGTGCCGCCGAAGATCCCAAAGGCGGTTCGTCCCAAGAGCTGCAGAGAGCAAACATACCGCCGGATGAGAGGACAAATATCCTGGACGAAGTGTCTCGTGGGCCGGTGAGACGGCGGTGGGGACACTGCACTTCTGTGGGCTGTCCTTGGTGAGATGCCGACGATGATAGACTTGTCCTCGGGAGTGAGGTAACATCATGTCGGAGTTATCAACCGCATGGCGGCAGTGACCCAATCGGTGTGGGCTTCATCACGTCGCGGAGGATTAGTGACTCTGCACATTTTGTCAAGCAGGTGGTGTGGCCGCTCCGTGACAAATTGACACAACGATATCAAGTACTTTTTAAGAGCTGGATGTCGAACTTTAAGGTGGACTGAACTAACTCAGCGAATGATCAAGTTCAAGTGATATTAAATTTCACAAATGTTGGTTTAGAGATGTTTTTTCTTTTAATTAAATCTAAGTGATGATCAAGCAAAATAATTGGAAAACAATAATAAGAAATATCTAGAGTTAAGGCTCCGACAATCATGCAATGCTACAATTCACAATTGTTCAAGTATATGAAACTCAATTATTGTCTCAGAGCACATGCAGTATTCATGGTCTTTCGGAGCCTCTAAACATAACAAACTAGTCACACCTATATCATTGAGCGGGATGTGACGCCCTAATTCGTGAGAAATTTAACACTATGGATGTGGTTTATGCCCTTGATTATGGACTTTCATCCCTCTAATCATTTAACCTAACTTAGTTCACAACTACATCTATGAGCAGTGATGTGACAATTCTAAATCGTTGTCTTGCTATCATCCTCTTTTACTCAACCATGAGGCAAATTATGTATAATTTCATCCTAACCATGATCCTATCATAAAGAGAAGAACCCGCTCCCGACATTTTTATGTTCTAGCCTAGGATTACTCTTTCGAGCTTTTGCCTAAGTTTAAACAAATTCATTTTCATGGTGATCAAGCATTAAAAAAACAATAATTAAGAATGCAAGACAAAATAACAACTAACTCGAACTGTAAAGAATGAAAATCAAGCAATTACATTCATATCACGTGGCCTCAATCCTAGAAGGGTTTTAGTCACTCATATTCTGCTAAAATTACTCAAAAACATGTTTAAAGTAAAGTACTTACAAGAATGATAAAAGAGAATCAAAGTTTATGAACCCTAGGTAGAGTTTTCGCTCTCCTTCTCGCTCCTTTCCGTTTTTTTCCAAAAATATTTCATGATAAATGATTTTAGAAGCTACGAATTTAATTTATACTTGATAAAATTTGCAAAAAATTGGGATGACATGGAATGAAATTCCGTGCCACGTTGTCTATCACAGCACCAGCCCGCGGCACGAGGCATCCTGCACACAGCTACTAGTTTGGGGTGTCTTAGCATGTCATGGCATGCGCTTGCGCGCTACTCGTGTGGTATGACGTTGGTCATGCAGCCCGGCCTGGCGCGCATGAATACGCCAACGCGCTGGGTGTCTCGGCGTGTACACCCTCGTGTGCGCACGCCCCGCAAGGGCGATGGTGCCTGGGCCGCGATTCCCCTCGTCGTGGCACACCGCTCTAGCGTGCAGCTCCTGCTGTCTTGGCACATTCCTTGGCGTGAAACCTCCTTCTTGGCACGATCATTCTTCATGATTAAACTTTATTCCAAACTTCCTCCCAACCCACGCATCATCATAATTAGCCTCTTCTTATCCTATTACACCTACAAAACAAAGACTAATCATGTTGATTTTTTTGGCAAAAAAATATACACAAATACATGAAAATATAATTAATGAACAACAACACGGTTAACATTAAGTTATAAAATAGCACTTAGACACGTAAATATGTCAAGATCACTACTTTCCACACTTAAATCCTTGTTCGCCCTGAACAATTCTATTATATCTCATGCACACGAAGGACTCACATATGACTAATTGAAGCAAGAAGATTCAAGCTACACTACGATTATTTCTGGACAACAAGTTTAAGAAAGAGCATGTAGTATAACCACTAAAATCACATACAACCAAGTTAAGTGCGCACTCCGATCTAGGAAGTTCATCCCGACTCTCATCTCTTGTGTGGTTGTTATTCAAATCCGATGGTGAGCTGATTTCTATCTAGGTTGCCACAGATCTTAGCTGATGTCTCTTGATTTCATACATTTTTCTTTTATTTTATTTTGATTCTATTACTCTTAGACAATGTTTAAGTTAGAGTCATTTGTATTGTGACTTTAGCTCTTGGAGATTTAGACTATTATTTTTGTAGCCAATTATAATTATTGAATTAAGACTTTCGCTATTTGGTTTCAATATGTTGTGATTTGATTAAAATGAGTGAGTAAATAATTCAGTTAGTTGAGAATGATGGTTTGCCCACCGTGGGCCGATGTGGGTGCCAATCATGACAACTTGGGATGACACTAAAAAACGCATCGATGAGATTTGGAGTAGTATGGAGATGCAATCAGTTGTGACATATGTTTTACTCAATTTCTTCGAGATACAATCATATCTTCAGTAAGTATTGAATTATGTTAAGTTGAATAAAATGCCATTTACAAGAGTTAAACTAATGAAAAATCTCAATTTATTGGACAGTTACTTAGTAAGCCAATGGAGTAATGATGTCATATATACAAGGTTTTTTGATTAGCTGAAAGACAGTGTAATTGTTAAACCTCGCGTTGAAGATATAAGTACAATATAGTCATTTGTTGAAATACTACATTTTTCGCTTAACACTTTGTAGGTTCAGCAAATAGTACTAATGATTATTTGCAATCATTCGTAGATGTTGCACGCTGGCCTGATTGTGAAATTTAGTCGATGAATAAGTATTGTAATAGTTTCAAGTTTCAAATAGAAGACCATTTATAAATATAATAAAACTACACAGCAAAGGTGCTGAAAGGTAATCGTCATCGATAATGGTCAAACTGTTGATTATTATGGTATGATACAAGAGATCATGGAAGTTAAGTATCCTAGATGGCCAAGAAAAAGATAGTATTATTTCGATGTAAGTGGTCGGTCCATCACATAGAGATACTAAGGTGAATCAACAACATAATATAGTTGAAGTTAAGCACACAAGAAAATATGATCATTATGATCCTTTATTCATTGCTCAAAATGTTAAGAAAGTGTATTATGCTCCATCTTTGTGTAGTATAAAGGCCGATTAGTGGATGTTTAGATAAAGACTTAAATCATGGGTAGGATTGAGAATGATAATGTGCTAGATGTGTTTTACCAAAACAATATGACATTTGTTCATCAAATAGTGGAAACTAAGTTAGAACACAGTTTAGAACATCCTGAAATATATATTACAAAAGTTTATGATGGTGACAATAAATCGCAATCGCAAATATTGAGGAAGAATCAAATGATGAAAATAAACCAAGAGGGAGGGGATGGGGAGGTGAAGAGGGGTGGAAGAATCAAATTATGATTATGAAATAAGAAGAGGAAGAATGGGAGAATGATAAAAATAAAACATAAGATGGAAGAATGGAAGAAATGACGACCGCAAGTTAGTTATTTCTTTAAACAATTATTTTTAATACTTGTACTTTTTAATATATATTAATGTAAACTTGTATGAAGATATCATTGGGTGATGGTGATTGAGGTCATAGTAGTAGGAGTACTAAATCGAGTAAGAATAGTAAAAAGCACATAGGAGGCTACTAGATTCATGCGCCGCTTCAAGTTACCTTTTATCTTCCCCATATGCATTCTTCTCCGCCGGTGCCTCCAGTGTTTCCTATGGAACTGGGCATCCCAAAATTTTTAGGGTACATATCCTTCAGTTCCTTCATATACAATTTCACACTTTTGTTCCTATACCTTATGCTTCTACAATGGAAAACTTGACGTATTCATCAAGCAGGTACCTTCCCGGTGGTTCATCTCCTCAGCTATTCAACTTATGATTTAAAGATAGCAGCTCTGACTAGAAAGGCATGATACATCTACTATACCCTTGACCCATTCATATAGACTTCTGATACTAGCACTTGCACCAATAGATGGAGAGCTACTACCCATAGATAAAGATAATTTTAGTAAAGTAAGTGATCAAGTTTCGATGGATTAGGTAAGTTTATTCTCATAATTGATTCAAATTTATTTTTTTCATCTTAAAATTTTATGTATGATTTGAAATGTTTATTTTCATTTTTGTAGGTGCTATCTGGGAAAGAGCGCAAAATGCTCTCAAATAGAGCATTAGAAGGTTTTTTATGAATGGCCTTATCCATCCTAGAGTGAAATACTACATAGGACACGTCAAGGCATGTTTGAAATTAGTAAGTAATATAGTTATGGTTGTGAATTATATACTTATATAAATTTAACTAAAGTTTGATTACATTTTTATTTGTAGTCCAAAAAATTAGGCTACAATCCGACTGTGGAGGAGCTCTTTCAAGTTATTCACATAAAAAAGAAGAAGAACGAGTCGAATTCAGATGAATGGGTCGAGGAAAGGACTGAACAAGCCTATACAAGTTTGAAAAATTACATATATAGTAATAATTTGACTTTAGAAATATACTAACTTTTCTTTTTAATTATGAAGATAGATTATCAATGGCACTTATCTAGTACAACTAGACTCTACAAGCCCAAGGCAAACAGACCCAGCCTCCACCAGATGTCTCTACCTATATTTGGACCGAGAAAGAAGTTGCGGGAGACAAAAGGGGAGAGACTACGACCTAGGCTCTAGGAACCCTGTTTGATGCATCTAGTCTATACTAAAAGGTGTTGGCTCTTCTGCCAGGCTGAGGCAATTGATGGTATTTAGATCACTGTTATATCCCCAAAAATTGAACACCTTACATGTGTCTTGGAAGATTTATGGAAAGATGAATTGCTAAAAATAAGAGTATGTTCTATACACCGAGACACTAAGGAACAAGTGAATAGCCTTTTTTGCAGTGGTCTGCCTAGATGTACCCATTCTCCTCCCATCTTGGTTGATAAAGAGAGTTTTAGTGATGATGATGAGTGTGTTGAAGGACATTTAGTTGTTAGGATTGTTGTTGAACATTGAAACAAATTAAAACTATGTCTACTTTTTGAAGTTTTAAAACTTTGATTGTATAATGACCTATCCGGGTTGTTATAGGGTGGTTAGGCCATAGTACCCTTTGTTAGAGTCCGATAAAAATTAAGCTTATGAAACTCAAAGATTTGGAGGTTTGAAAACTGAAACTTCGGTGGTAATCGTGATGAATTGTGTTGTATTGTATTTCATTAGTGACCTAGTGAACTGAACCTTCATAGGGAATTGCGAGACTACGAGGAATTCATAGTAATGTTTTACAGTGGGTTGCATATCTGGGTTCCCACTGCGGATATCTGAGTTGATATTTATGTTGTGAAATGGAAATCCTGGCACAGCTTTATATTACCGGTTGACGAGGCACCGTTGAAACAATGAATTTTCTATTCAGTGAGATCCCCGAAGCAGTCGGAGTTCCACCATAGAGGATATAGGCGAGATGCCAGGTCTCTCAATGATGAGATCTTGCTCTCCATAGTGGATCTGTCTGGTGGAAGGTGGTGACTGTTGCAGCAAAACAACGCAAGGTAGAACGCGTGCATTTAAATAAGTTATCGAGTTTCTCACCTTATAATCCCAAAATTAAAAACCCAAAGACTTGTGAGGTGATTTTTCCAAGACTGGGGCATAATTTTCCTTCAAGATAAGTTTACCCCATTAAGTCTTTCATCTAGTAATCCTCACAATCCTAGAATTATTAGGGGTGGCCATAATCGTAAATCATGGGCTAGAGCGCTAGAACTTTTGAATGTTATCAAAAATTGAATGAATGATGATACTCATTATTTTCTATGCTTATAAGTTGTTAATTAACACTTCCCAGGATCGAATTGGATGCTCTGATTCATAATTTTGGTAATTTGGGGACTAGAGTCCAATAAAAATAATTCCTTTAGCATAAAAACTACTATAGATGGGGTTAAAAAAGTAGAAGCTCCATGATTTAGGGTGATATGATCATTGGGGAACTAGGCTATGGTGAATTAACCCTTAGGTTATGATTTAAACCTTGATAAGGGGTAGAATTAGGTGGGTTTGAATTCCCAAAGCTATTATTTCAGTGAGTAAAATGATTAAATACTCTTGCATTATTTATTTTTATACTTTGAGCATTTTGAGGCTTTGAGGAAAAAAAAGACTCACGTGAAGTAGCTTACTCATTCAAGTTCTTCGGTTAAGGTAGGTTATGGTTTCTTTGTAGTTAGAATTTGATTAGTCACTTGCATGTGGTAAGGAGTTGATAAAGCATGCATGATTGGTCTTCGCACATAGACTCGTGATTCGAAATTATTGACTTGACGATGCTTGTGTGAATAAGCTGTTAAATTATTGAAGTCTATTTGAATATAACTTGTTATTAAGGTGTGCACTTGTGATAATCAAAGTGTACTTCTCATTGTTATCTTGTATGGTGACTAAACAGAGAACATACTTAGATAAGTTGGAAGATAACCGAGGAAGGCATAATTATTTCCGAAATGAGTGGCTTAAGTTTGATGTGAACTTATAGAAAAACGGTTATGTGATGGGTCAGATACCATACTAGTAATGATATGAGTGACGTGAGTCTAACGAGATTACAGATGAGCGATTGGGTGTGAAGCAGTAACACACGGGTACATTACATAGACACCTAGGGTCCTCACAGGTGTCATGACTAGTTGGGCAAGATTAGAGACCCACTAGCATGTGTGTATAGATGAGCAATAGATGTGTGTTCAAATTTCAAACAGAGTGGCGCTAATGAGACATATAGTCTATACAACTGTGATTCAATATGGATGTAATTTTATAATTGTGTTATGATTGCATTATGCTTGCAAATTCTTGTGTTGTCTTTTTATATCTGATTTAGAGACTTATATATCCCGTGCTGATTGGAAATTGTTAGGGTCTGGAGATTGCGTATTTACTTTGGTGTCCTTGACTATCTGATATCACGATCCAAATGGTCGTGATTAGCACCCCACCAACTCCTCGGTGGGCGAACCAACATTATTCCAAAATTACTTCCTGATACAAACATTCAAAAAGAAATAACACTTTTATAACTAAATGAAATATTCCATAGAGTTTTAACATAAATGAGCCATTCCAAACAATAAGAAAACCAACTCTCTCGTAACATTCCCAAAATCTGATTGTCATTGCACTTATAGACATCTAACTACAAATGTCTAAGAGAAAACCAGCAATATAACTAAACCACAATGTCCGAATAAAAGACATTCTCTGAAGGAAGAGGGGCTGCTCGCCTTGTTGCGCTCACCTTTCTAAAGATTCTGCTACTATTCTAAAGGTAAGGACGAGAAGAGCTTCCCCGGATCTGATCAAAATCTTAAAAGAAGTGCAGGAGTAGCATCGCATGAAATATAGTACTCGGTAGGTATCATTGACCGACCCTATATAATAACATATAAGCATGCAAACAATATGAAACCAGTGCAGAACACCATTCATATATATACATACATTTCTATGAAATTTAGCCTACATAGGTATCAACCGACCTGCTCACTAGATTAGGCCTTCACGCAGCATCCACTTGACCGCCATGGTCTCTCCGTAGTGGAATAAGTTCCACAGTAGTGGTATCGCCTCGGATAGTAGCTCGACTTAGTTGTACCTTCATCATTTTGCCAATTCTTTGCAATCACATTAATTAATTATTTATTCACTTTTTCATTTTTTACTTACTCAAGATTCGTATAGAGATCCACCATTTTAGACTCAAGGAACTCTAGGAAGAGGGAAAGAGTGGATGGGGCAGGTTTTGGTAAAGAACCTGTGCAGTCTCTCAGACGCTGCCATTAGAAGTTCCTCTTGAGTGGATGAGGGGCTTCTCTTGCCATGGGAAAATTTAATGAGAGGGACTAGTAGAAAGAGTTTTCATGGATACTTGAGAAGGAAGAATTTGGACAAAGAGAGAGAGAAAAAATTAAGTCACGACTCCGAGCATGGGCCCGGATAGAGACATGGGACAAGAACCTCGAGAGTCTCCAAGTCGACCCATGGCATTATCATAACATCTAAAGCTCGACATAATAAATGCGAAAGTCTAACATGAAATATCGGAAGTCTAAGAATATAATAACATCTGAACATCTGATTACATAACAAAATTTTTGAGCCGAATACAAACTATGTTTGACAAGTTCCCTACATATTTACGAGTTGATGGGACAAGACCCCAACTAGCTCCCTAAATACTCAAACCAAAATACTGAATATAAGCTGATTAAAGGATCCTCAAAGGATGAGGACTCACCAACTCTAGCTAAGGATGCAAACTCGAGGATCAAGCCAAATAATAGACTTAATCTGGAATGTCTCCGAGCCTATATCATGAAATGATACAGCATAGAGTGGCGGTCAGTACGCCGTAATATACTGGTGGAAAAGGTAAGTAAAAATGGATAGTTAAAATATAAGAATTATAAGAGTGGGACAACATGATCATAAAGTAAATATCATAACGTAAACATAAGGGCTCAAGGTTTTCAAACCATTCATAATCCAATCATAATCATAGTCATAAGGGAAAACTTTATAAAACATAACTTGAGCTAAAGTAATATAAACATAAACATGCATAAGTCATGAGGAACAATGGGAGGACTCATCTTGGCCCGACACCATTATGATAGAGCTTACATGATGCCCCACTATTTCGCCCAAGTGGTCAGGACCGCCGTGGCTTGCCAAGCAAGGGGACGTGCAGTATGTTAATATCATAGGGATCCAATAATAACAGAGTATATATTCACGGTATACATAGTTATGAGACCACTAGATTTACTCAACACCTACTTGGTGCTAGACACTGCTCTGAAATATAGTGCGCATTAGGCTCGTATAGTAATCGTGAAATCATTCACTAAGTTCATGGCAAAATAAAACAATAACATGATGGATCCCACTTGAAAATACATGATTAGTCATGAATAAGGGCCCATGAATTGGCCAAGAGTCATGAATCCATAAATCATGAAAATTATGCATATTTGTAAAATAGTTACATGCTTGATATTCATAAATCCATGAAGAGTACTTGAAGAGAATCATAACATGAATCATAAATCATAATTTAGACTTCTTAGTAAGATCAAGATCATAATATAATCATAACTTGACATTTCATGAAACTTACATAATTAGAATAATTTAATTAAAATTGAAACTATAAATTAATAATTATAATTTATAACAAAATTTTAATCTTTATGGGTCATCATATGCATACATGATATGAAATAAATTGACCTATATATAGATCATAGAGAACTCCACAAAATTAGATAAAACCCAATAGATCATGAACTTGAATCTAGAATTGAAATCCATGAAATTGAGAAGAATTTTGAGCATGAGAGTGAAAGGAACTCTCAATATCATAGTCTTACATACCTGGGTAAATCTGATTTACACTTCCTCTTGAAAGCCCAAAGGAAATTGAGGAATTCTTCAAGCTTGATATCCAAGGTAGAACTCTAAACTTGCAGCGTGTTAAAATGGTAAGGCTTAGATAGGTTTAACACCTTAAAACCCTACTAACTAAGCTTAAATGATGTAGTTTAGGATCTTAGAGATTAAAATTATGAAAATACCCTTACAAAAATCTAAATATTTTGCACTCAAGTAGTGGACAACGATTGACACCATGGGTGGTCGTCCATAGGCAAGCCCCACTACTTGTACAACAAGTCGTCCTGTGATAATTTCCCAACTTTTCTACTAATCTCATTTAAATCCTGTGTCTAGTCTTAGGCACTTTCGGGGTATTACAAAAATAGGGATATTACACCTATGTGCTAGAGACCTATTGTGATGGATCAATGGAGAAGTGGGTCAAGTTTTGCAGCCCTTTTTTTTAAGATGCTGACAATATTTGTGTTGTACTCAGAGACAAGACGCTAGAGAATTGACTAGGTTTAGTAGAGTAGTGGTTGTAGATTCAGCAACTAAGTTAAACACAAATGCAAGGAGATAAGTACATACCATAATGACCTCAGAGGGACCTGGATCCTCCTGTGATTCTTTCCTTGAGTCTTGTCCATATTTCCAGCAATTAGAAAGTAAGCACACTATCAATTTCAAACATTTTAATTATAGCTTGCCGGAGGCGTGTACCTAATCAGCGTACAAGAATGGATTAGCAATTAGGACTCAATAAGACTTGATAAGCATAAGAATAAATAAATTCTAGTCAAAAGATGAGAATGTTAAACAAAGTCAATGGAGTTTGATTAGTCCTAGTTTCATGATTTCTTTCGCATGGTTCCCTTCCTAATCCCTGATGAAAATGTCAGCCACCTGATCCTCAATCTTACAAAAATTCATCAAAATATTTTTTCCACATATCCTCAGAAAGTGATGGCAAACATCAATGTGTTTTATTCTTTTGTGATGAACCTGTTTCCTCGCCATACTAATTTCACTGATGTTGTCATAGAGGATGGAAAAGTATGCTATATTCCAGATGTGTTTTTTCTATCTACCATGAATCTATCATAGTCTACATTCGTATATGGTCGGGCAGGATACGCAAGAACTAGGTCCACCTGCTCCTTTGAAATAACACAGATTTGTTTGAATTCTTAAGTGAGATTTCTTGATGGATTTTTCCGGTGGATTGATGGTACCTTTATTAGAACAATCAGTATGCTCTTCCCCTTTTTTGAGAAAGAAATAAATGTTAATTCTCTGCGATTCAGTAGAAAATTGATAGCCTATCATACCATGCTCTTGGTGCTTGTTTGAACCTATAGATGCCTTGTGCAGTCTGTAATAATATGATCTTTCTTATGTTCTTCAAACCCAGGTGGTTTCTTTACACACTCTCTGAATTTACCCATTAAAGAAGGAAATCTTCTTCCTGATTGTAGCCTTGAACAACTAGTTGTGCTTTGTTCCTTACAATGGTTCCTTGATTATGAATATCCATCAAGTTCTGATAACTGTTCAGTTGGCAGGATGAGGGATCAGGTACCATAGTCTGCTATGCTTGAATTGGTCCAAATTTTTCATGTTTGTCAATATGGATCTAGTCTGTTTCCTAGAGTCCAATGGTGAGAACTTTTATTCTTCCAATTGCTATCCTATTACTCTCGCTATTCTACTTCACCAGATGAACCAAGTTCTTCTGTCTGAGTGTTCTGAGTAGTAGTGGGTTCTGGTTCTTTGGTAGTTCCATGATGTGACAAATATGGTGTAGTACCTTGTTCATCAAGCATCCTAGAAGTATTCAAATGTTCATACTGAGTACTTTTATCCTGTGTGCCTGGTTCCCCCTCAATGTGGTAATCGATGCCATATCAATTTCTTCTATTTCTTCATGTATGCTCACGCTGTCCACTCTGATTTTTGTTCATCAGAGATTACATGCACGCTTTCCACACAGCTTGTTATCTTGTTTAGGACTTTGCACGCATTGCACATTATTGTATCTCTATCCTTTGAGAACCAGGTTCCCTATTTAAGCTTGTAACCTTAAATAATAGAAGTGAATAGGACTAAGTTTCCTTTGTCACACATTTGTAAGATTCTCAATAGATTGTATTTTAACCCCTTAGCATAGTACATATTGTCAATTTCTTGAGACATGTATTGTAACATCCTTGAATTCTTTTTAGACCGTGACTCTTAATTCTGCAATAAAAATCAGGGGAAAACCAGGAGATTTTATTGTAGAACAACCCATACAACGGATAAGCTCCAATGGCCATTGTCTCGAGTCGCTGTCAGCTTAACAATTTTCATTCAAGGGGAATCAACGAGACATAGGACCCATTGTTCTAACAACGAGTGGTCCTGTCGTCCATTAGATCCCAAGTTTAGAGGGATTACCTGATCTTCCCCGAGACAACGAGAGGAATCAACTGCTCGTGGTTACTACCAACGAGTCATTGTGTTGACTCGTTGCCTCAAGGCCTAGTTTTCCTACTCGGGTTCAAACGGAAGGTATCAACGCCTTCCAACGGATCATTGTACCCTACCGTGGGTCATTTCTAATGAGCTGCTTCAACCCATGACCAACGCTTGGTTCTAACAAAGCTACTGTTTCAAATCCAATGACCCGTTTTGGGACTCATTGGTCCTGTCACTCAGGATTTCAGCTTTTAAATCTCTAGGACAGCTTTTGTAATTTCACCTACCTAGTCCCTAAACCATGTCGTTTTGGGTTAAGTCAGGTTTAAAGGGGGAAATGACGATTTCTCTCATTTTTCTTCCCTCATCTCTCAACAAGCATGCAGAGTTCTCTCAAGCAGGTCTCGTAGCAGGAGTTAGGTGTTGATTCTTCTCAGATTTCTCAAGGAATTTTCTTGGGTTTTCCCATCTTGTATGTGGGAATTCAACAAGGGAATTGTTCTTCCCTTTGTGTCCCAAGTTTTCTCCTTTCTCCCTAGTTGTAGCCTTGAAAATTCTGAATGTCAAGAAACTATTAGTCATTCCTTGTCTAAATTACGTGGGTGATTATACTATGTTAATTACTGTTATTTTCCCCCAGCTTGGTGATTATGATAATTTTAAATCTTGTGGGGTTAAAACTTAGCCCTAATCACGGAACTAGAAAAATCTTGAAATCTCAGACAGAGTTTGAATATCAAATTTATTGATTTTACTTTTACGTTGGAACTCCTATGTTTCTAGTAACATTGAATTTCGATTAGATTATAGTCGTCTAACTTAGCACAATGTTAGAGTTCTCATTTCGCTAGAAATGTCAATGATAAGTTTGACTTCGTAAACTCCCGAGGTGTCAAGATCACCTCCCAGCTTATCAAAATTAGATTCAGAATACAAAGGCTGCTGTCCAAATTAGCTATCATGAAACTCTTAATTCATATAGCCTGACTAGCCTCAGGACCCCCAATTCGGATTTTAGTTTGTTCTTAAACGGTTACGACGCTTCTAGATGAGTGGCTAGGACCGGCCTAGGAACCCAGCTGCATCTGGTCCGATAAGACTCTCGTGGTGCTTTCAGTAATATATCCTTGACTAGTCTTGGACCCCAGTTTTGAGCTATTAGCTTAGTGATCAGATTATAAATTCCAGTGGGAGCAGGACTTAATATCGAGCGGACCTAGTTCCAGCTGCCCAGTTTCCGTAACTACCTTGGACAGCCAGGTTACGTATTTGTTGGCCCGATTGGCCCTAGACTTTTGTGATCACCTAGTTCACACCTTTATACTGCAAGGTATATTGGGTCCTACCAAAGGGGGTGTATACATCGGACTCTCTACGCCTAGCCGACGTGGATATCGGTTATAGACTCTCCAATTAGTCAGTTCAGTCGCGACCCGGCCCGGGGCCTGTTCAGTAATACAAGATAGTTCAGTCTAGTTTAATTCAAATGACGACTCGTCATTTAGAATATGATTTGATATCAGAAAGGGCCCTTCGCACCACCCTAGATATCTACTTTGTGTGTTCGGGCCTAACATTTCTTATTATTTACTTTTGTGTGTGTCTTTTCTCACTTTACTCAAGACATTCATACCGACTGCTTACTTTTTATGCTGTATCGCTTATGATATTGCTGAAGGATCTCAGTCTCAACTTCATTAGTAGTTGATCGCTCATGGAAGACCTCTTCGCCTTTACTAGTTGGTGAGTCCTCATCCTTTGAGGATGGAGATTTATTTACTTCAACTACATTTTTCATGCTTCTATTTAGATTTGGAGTTAGCTGGGGGCTTTTCCTAGCAACTCATCACTCATAGTGGCTTTAGACTCAGATTGGTTTATTTTAGACTCGTAGTTTTGTTTTAATATTTTCAAATATTATGAACCAATTTTGTTTCTTTCCAGTATTTTTTACTTTTGCTTTAAACTTCCACTCGTATGTATTTTTATGTCACTGTAATGTCGTGTATGATAGACCAGGGTTGACTTGGGGTCACTTGTGACCTGCATACCGTGTTTCGTCTAGGGTGTAGACTCGGGTCATGACAAACTTGGTATCAGAGCACTAGGTTCAGAGTATCCTCGATTGTCTGAAAGCCGCATCGAATAGACTTCATCTAGGTGAACTGCCACACTTATGACGGGGAGGCTATGAGATGTCATTAGGAAAACTTCCCTTGCTCTATATTCCTATCGTGTGCTGTTCAGTTCCAAAATCATTTTCCTAACTCATGCTTTGCTTCATTTCAGTGAAATATGCCTCCACGATGCAGAAATGAAAGGAGGGCTGAAAATGCCCAATGGACCACTCCACCAACCCTGGGCGCCCCATAAGACGATTCAGTTGTCGATCGCTGAATCTGGGCGCCACCGGCCGCCCAATTGCGACTAACCAGGTGAACCAACAAGTGGTTCTAGTTAATAGCAATGGGTCCACAACAGCTTCTAGGGTGCGAGACTTTACCCGAATGAATCCTCTATCATATCGTGGATCCAAGGTGGGGAAGATCCCCGAGTTTATAGATGAGATCAGGAAGATTACCCGTATAATGGGTGTCACCCTCTCGAGAGTGATGAATTGGCTTCCTACCAGCTAAAAGGGATAACCCAAGTCTAGTATGAGCACTGGAAGGAGGGGCGGCTAGCGGAAGCAGGACCAGTGAGCAGGAGGAGTTCAACATCGCTTTTCTGGACAGACTTTCTCCCGAGGGAGCCTGTGTGGAAGCCAAGGTAGCGGTTTATGAACCCGAGGCAGGAGTAGAATAGTGAGTGAGTAATACTTCGAGTTTACCAGGCTGTCCAAATTTGCTCCAGAGATGGTGGCCGAGCCAAGGGATCGCATGCTGAAGTTTGTGAATGGGGTGTCAAGCCTGGTCCTCAAGGAGTGCAGGACCGCGATGATAATCAAAGATATCGGCCTTTCCATTTTGATTGTTTATGCCTAACAAATGAGACTAAAAACTAAAGAACATGGAAAGAAAGAATAAGAGGGTTAGTACTGGCCAGTCAGATCATGGCGACCAGAGGTCAGGCGGTAACAACTGCCCACAACAGCAGTAGCAACAACAAAGAATGGGGAGAGGGCTCCAACGCTAGCTTAGTCAAGGCCCGTAAATTTTCAGGTCCCACTGCACCCGAGGGGTGGAGCATCTGGCTCTCAGTATCAAAACTACAGTGCCGAGAACACATATCCAGCTTGCCCCAATTGCAGCAAGAACCACCTGAGAGAGTGCCATCGTACGAGAGGGCTATTTTGGTTGTGGACAAATGGGCATCGACTTAAGGAGTGACCTTCAAGAGGAGAGAGGAGATCATATCCACCACTCCTCAGCAGCTCCAGCTGACCAGTCAACATGCTAACATATCAGGTACGGAGGGTGGTCAATGCCAAAACCATTTTTATGCATAATCATCTCGTCAGGACTAGGAGAATTCACCGATATGGGTCACAGCTATGTTACGTCTTTTCCACCTAGATATATATGCCCTACTTGATCCAGGGGCCATAGTATAATTCATGACTCCTTATGAAGCAGTCCAATTCGATATTAGTACGGAAGTACACGTAACCCTTCTCGGCCCCATACTGGCGCAGAGTTAGTCGAGCGCCGTGTGTATAGAAACCGGCCCACTCGCCTACAATAAAGTTATTCCAGCCTGACCTTGTAGAGTTATACATGGTCAATTTCGACCGTTCTTGGCATGGATTGCCACAGCTGTTATGGCTTAGTTGATCGCAAAACTAAGGTCACGTTTCAGCCCCTAACAAACTAGCTCTAGAATGCGGTCGGGTTCAAAGACCGACGGGCAGGTTTATTTCCTACCAAGGCTAAGAAGCTTATTTTCAAGGATGTATCTACCATCTAGTTCAGGTCAAGGATTCCAACTCGAGACCCTCAACTATCTAGTCGGGCCCCCGTTGTTAGAGAGTCTCTAAGACCTTTGGAGTCCCTCTGAACGGGAAATTGACTGGGTATAAACCTTATTCTAGATACTCAGCCCATCTCCATCCCTCCTTACGTAATGAATTCAGCTGAGCTTAAGGAGTTGAAATAGCAAACTCTAAAAGACCTTCTTGATAAGGGTTTTATCGTGACCCAACATCACTCCTTGGGGTTCTCCAATTTTATTCGTGCGAAAGAAAGGCGGTACTTTAGAATGTGAATCGACATCGTCAATTGAACAAGGTCACACTAAGAATAGGTATCCCCTATCCACTGATGATCTTTTCACCAACTTCAGTGGAACCAATTACTCCCAAAAATAGATCTCAGGTCAGGGTATCATCATCTAAGAGTCGATAGTGCACATACCGAAATGCTTTTCAGAACTCGGTATGGTCACTATAGAGTTTGTAGTTATGTCCTTTGGACTCACAAATACCCCTAAATCTTTCATGGACTTGATAAATAGAGTTTTCAAGCAAAGATTCTGGATATGTTTGTCATTGTGTTTATCGACGACATCCCGGTACTCCGTAAAATGAAGGAGAGCATGCTAATCACCTGAGAATAGTTCTTCAGACACTTAGAGACTTCCAACTGTTCTCCAAGTTCAGTAAATGCGAATTTTGGTTGAAGTCCGTGACTTTATGTTACACCTCGTAAATTCTCGGCACATAGATGTCCTATTCGCATGTTGGTTAAGCGTATTTGAAAGCTATACATGCTAGAAAAAGGCCCGAAAAGATCGGATGAGAAACCTGTCGAACCATCGTGAAGGAGCCGGGGCGTGAGCCCTCCGCGATGGCGCGTATCATGGAGGTGTGGGGTCATGTTGGCTCATGACACGCTGGCCTTGGATCGTGCACAAGTATATAAAGCCCAACTTTGGTTTTAATTCATTAAAATCATCGATATTTCCAAAGTTGAACTCAAGTGAGGAACAGAGAGGGTACGAAAGTTCTTGAAAATTATCGATCAATTACGCCGTCAAACGTAGTCCAAATCCAAATTAACCTTTACATACCGAGGTATTGAGCAGCAGCGAGCATTCCTACGAATTTAATTTTGCGAAATTTGGCCGACAAACCGCCGAGCTACCGAGCTAAGGTAAGTGGAATTGCTCCAAATTAGTGTCAATGTGCTCCTAGCCTTAGTGCGAATACTTCCTTCGACTTCCAAAATAGCAAGTTTTTTGACCGTTTTCTGATAAGCCTAAGTTTAGCTTATAAATATATTGAAAGTGACGCTGTCTTCGTAATAGTGATGTATTTAGTACTAATTGACGTATATGTGAATGCAGTTGGGAGAAATAGCTGAGTAATCGACTGAGCTTTGTCCGATAGTTGGATAACTCGGAGGTTAAGGTACATGTAAAGCGCTGATAAGTTAGTAGCTTTAGCCTTGTATATCATAGTAAACTCCGTAATAGAACTCTGAGTTGAAAATTGAGTATTGTGCAAGTTCAGTAAGTCTGGTTTGCATGTTATATCGCATCACCCGAAAGTTAGTGGTGCCACGCGCCAAATGGCGAAGTTAGCATTCCGTGACTCGCATAGCCCAACATGTGATTAGCAAGCATGTTTTTTTAGAATAATGTGGCATATAATCAGAATAAAAGTTAGTAAAGTAAAATCAGATAGACAGATAGTACCGGATACAGACAGCTTTCAGATAGATGATATCTTGGCTATAGATTAGCCAAAATGTAAAGATAATATCTTGGCTACGCTATTAGCCTTGGCGCTTAGATAAAGATCACAAATTCAGCATAAGGCAGTAAAGAATTAGTATAATACAGAAACAGATCAGAATAAGAAATCAGGATTTCAGATAGTACTTTTCGCTTAAACATGCTTCCTATTTATGTGCCTATTGTTTGTTGAGACTTGATTGTGTCGGGAGGGCACCCTTTGAGCGTCCCCGCGCCCGGGTTGGTAATCGTGTCGCCCACCGAGCGGGTGAGCTTTACGTCATTACCCAAGGAGTGACATGCCGTCCCCAGTTTGGATGAAGATGGGATGAAGCTTTCCCCATATCAGGCTGATCAGCACTATTTTATACAAAAAGCCTCACAGTACCAGCGCCCGTGTGAGTAGGCAAAGCGTATTCATCAGCATTATTATACGGTAAAGCCCTGTTGTGTGATAGCGCCCAGGGAGCAGGTACAAATACAGTTTCAGATACAGATACAGTACAGGAATCCTCCAAACTCAGACATGGTTATTTATATCGGAGGCTATGGCCCGAGCCGAGACTCCAGGGGGCCACAGAGGTGCTCGTAGTTAGTAGATGAGTGGAGTGACTTATTTTTGGCTGGTTTTGACCCAGTTAGGGGTATATAGATTGTTTGCTTGCTTGGCGCCATCCGGCTTATGGGGGTTGGTATTGGCTTTTGCTTGCTATATATATGTATTTATGTGCTATATATTAGTTAATAGACAGCAGGCCGCGCGTCTGCTGTGCACGCCCGCCTTCAAGCACGTAAAAGGTTTGATCCAGCTTTTATCAATTCTTCGTATTCGCCTATCTCTTGCTATACAAAATTGATAGTTATGTTATCTATATACAGTTGTATTCAGTTATATTAAGTTGCTTTGCATACTCAGTACCAGCGGTATTGATGCCAATTGGGGCGCTGCATTGGCTTGCCTGCAGGTACTCATGACGGGAAGGCGATCCCTCGTGATTCCAAATGAAGCAGAGTCATCGGGCCCGCCATCCGGAGCTTGATATTTAGAGGTGTAGTTCATTTTCTTTGTTGTCAAGACAGGTCGGGGCCCTGTCCCGATCATTTCTATCAGTACTATAGAGGCTTGCAGATTGTATATAGTTATCTCCTGTGGTCAGTTGAGCCGGTCGTGTGAGGCCGTGCGCTTGTTATAGCTTTAGCATTTCTATTTATGTTGGTCGGTGTGGGGCCATAGTATGATAGTAGTGGTATCTTGCCGGTCACGTAGTTATTCTCAGTACTCTTTATGTTGAGTTTCAGATGACTAGACAGCATGGTGGCCTTGTCGGCCCACATAGGTTCCTTGTTATGAGTATGTTTCTGGTTAGCTGTTATTGCATTCACATGTGGCTATAGGTCCAGTTGGCCGGAGGCCGTGGTTACACTGCTATATAGCCCGTTGTTCCCGGAAATCGGGGGCCAGAGCGCCAGGCACCAGGATGTGCTTAGGCTCACCAGTTAGCAGTCCAGGTCCTATTAGGACACCAGGTGCCAGTCATTACCTCCCCAAGGCGGGCGTGACAATTTCTCCTAGTCATGTGGTCTCGGGTGAGGGTGGTCTGTGCTGATCCTCAAAAGATACTCAGAAAGACTCGCCTAGGGTCTACCTCTCTCCAACAAAATTAGGAAGTTTTTTGCCCAGACGGAGCCACGACGCTTTTTAGAAAGGCTTTTCTTCATAGCATCTCCTCTAACCAGACTAACTCAGAAGAAGGAAATTCCAACGGCCGATGCGTGTGAGATGAGCTTTCAAAAATTAAAAACTAGACTCTCTACCGCCTAGTGTTGACCCTGACAAAGGATCAGAAGGATTTGCAGTATATTGTGATGCTTCCAGAGTTGGACTCGGCTGTGTTTTGATTCAGTGGGACAAAGTGATATTATCGCCTCCAGACAGTTCAAAGTTCATGAGAAAAATTATCCCACTCATGAATTGAAGTTAGCAGCAGTGGTGTTTGTGCTAAAAATATGGATACACTATCTCAGATTGTGGCTCACGTTGATGTTTCACTGATCATAAGATCCTCCAGTATGTATTCAGTCAGAAGGACCTAAATCTTTGTCAGAGAAGGTGGTTAGAGATCCTAAAGGACTATGGCATGAGCGTGGTGTATCACCCGGGCAAGGCCAATTTGGTGGATGATTCCCTAGCGAGTGTCTATGGAAAGTGTGGCTCATATTGAGAAAGGAAAATGAGTTGGCAAAGGATATTCAATAGACTAGCCCCTGCTTAGGGCCAGAAGCATGACTCCAGCTAAGGTAGGCGGTGATGCAAAACGGGTCATTTCCTCTTTGGTTGTTGAGGTTAAGTCCAACTAGGCGAAGATCCCATTCTACTTAAACTCAAGGAAGCGGTTCTCAGGAAGGAGGTTGAGGCTTTCTCCAAAGGGGGAGATGGTGTGCTACGTTACTAGGGCAGATTGTGTGTACCGGATGTCGGTGAGTTGAGACAAAGATACTAGCTGAAATACACAACTCGAGGTACTCCATTCACCCTGGTGTTACTAAAATATACCGTGACTTGCGGGATATTTTTGCTAGTGGAACGACATGAAGAGAGACATCGTTGAATTCGTAGCTAAGTGCCAACTGCTAGCAAGTCAAGGTAGAGCACCAGAGACCGGAGGTATGATCCAGATATTAGCATACCCACGTTGATGTGGGAAGAAGTGGATATGGACTTTATTACGGGTCTACCTCGAACTCGTCGGCAACATGATTCTATCTGCAATAGTAGATTGGATGACTAAGTTAGCACATTTCCTCCCAGTTAAAACTACGTATCTACCTAAGGACTATGCTAAGATTTACATTCGGGAATTGGTCTTATTTCCAGGTGGGTGCCACTATCCATTATCTCGTATAGAGGTACTCAGTTCTCTCATATTTCGGGAAGTTTTTTCAGAAGGGATTGGGCACCCAGGTCAAGCTCAATACAACTTTTCACCCGCATGCATGGGCGTGTCGAGCGCATCGCCCTGCACTTTAAGATATGTTGAGAGCGTGCACGATCGATTTCAAGGGGCGCTGGGATGGCCATTTTCCATTTATCGAGTTTTCATACAACAACGCTACCACTCTAGTATACAAATGGCCCTATTTGAGGCATTGTATCGTAAGAGGTGCAGATCTCCTATTGGCTGGTTTGAAGTGGTGAAGCCGCTATAATCTGCCGTACTCGGTTCATGAAGTTATGTATGCGGCCAACTCATCATAGAAAGATTGAAAACAACTTAGCTCCATAAAAATCTTATGCTGATGTGAGGAGAAGAGAATTGGAGTTTGCTGTGGACGACTGGGTCTATCTGGAAAATTTCTGCCCATGAAAGGTGTGATAAGGTTTGGGATGAGGGGAAACTCAATCCTAGATACGTGGGATCCACAATTCTCGAGGCGAATTGGAAAGGTTGCTGGGCGGAATGAGTTACCTTCAGAGTTCGCATCCATACACCCTGTATTTCATGTGTCACTTTTGAAGAAGTGCATCAGAGATCCAACTTTAGTTGGACAGTGTATAAATAAAGGATAGTCTCTTATATGAGGAGGTTCTAGTCTAGATCCTTGACCATCGTTCGTAAGTTAAGGAACATGAAGGTAGCTTCACCAAGGTCCTATGGAAAATCAGCAAGAGAAGGAGCTACATGGGGAAGCTGAAGCAGATATGATGACTAGACACCCGTACTTATTCCCTTTCAGTTCAGTTCCAGCATCGTGTACCGAAATCATCTTAAGTATTCTATTTAGTTCGGCACTCATCAGCCCTATTTATATTTTCTATGTGCATCCTAGTTGCATCAACTCTGTTAGTGCGGTTGTCAGTTACCTTTAGAAACCAACTCATAGTCCTCTAGGAAATTTCAGCTCTTTTTCCTAGTTTTCTTGAAATTTAGTCTTCATTCGAGGACGAATGATCCCAAGGGGGAAATATTGTAACACCCCCGAAACTTTCTTAGACCAGATTCTTCTTTTCAAGAAATATCAGGGGAAAACAAGGAAATTTTATTGCAGAACGGCCCAAACAACGGATCGTGGTAAGCTCCAACGGGCCGTTGTCTGCAGCTTTGTCAGCTCAACAGTTTTCATTCCAGGGAAAACAACGAGACATAGATGACCCATTGATTCTAACAGCTGTTTGTCTCCGTTGGATCCAAAGTTCAAAGGATTATCTGGATTCTCTCCTTGGAGGCAAAGGAGAGGAATCAACGACTGTGAGTTTTCAATAACGAGTCATTGTGTTGACTCAAGCTGCCTCAAGGCCCAGTTTTTCCATCTGTTCAAACGGAAGGTATCACATTCCATCCTTCCTTCCAATGGATTTTTGTACCCTATCGTGGGTCATTTCCAATGAGTTCGCTTTCAACCCAAGACCAACGGTTAGTTCCAACGGGCCGTTGTTTCGACCAAAGACTCGTTCTGAGACTCATTGGTCCCTGTCGACTAGATTTTAGTGTTTAAATCGCAGGGTTACTTTTATAATTTCTCACCTACCTAGTCCCTAAACCATATCATTTTTTGGTTAGGTCAGGTTTTAAGGGGGAACCGACGGTTTCTCTTATTTTTCTTCCTCATCTCAACAAAGTTAAGGGCAGAGTTCTCTCAGGCAGGTTCAAAGCAGGAGTTACGGTGTTGATTCTTCTCAAGTTTCTCAAGGAATTTTCTTGGGTGTTCCCATCTCCGTGCATGTGGGAATTCAACAAGGGAATAGTTCTTCCTTTGTGTCCTCAAGTTTTCCTTTTTCTCCCTATTAGTTGTAGCCCTGAAAATTCTGAATGTCAAGAAACTACTAATCATTCCTTGTATAAATTATGTGGATGATTATACAATGTTAGTTACAGCTTATTTTCCCCGCCTTATGATTATGATAATTTTAAATCTTGTGGGGTGAAAACTTAGCCCTAATCACGAAACTAGACAAATCTTGAAATCTGCATTAGAGTTTGAGTATCGAATTTTTAGCTTGATTTTACTATTGTTGGGAACTCCCATGTTTCTAGTAGCATTAAATTTCGATTAGATTATAGTCATTTCGCTTTAGCAAGAATGTTCGAGTTCTCGCCGCTAGAAATGCCGATTGATAAATTTGAATTTTAGAAACTTTTGAGGTGTCAGTATCACCTCACAGTTATCAGAATTAGATTCAGAATCCGCTTAGTGGTACACTAGGCGGTCATGACACTTTAATCATATATCTCTGACCAGCCTCAGGACCTTAGTTCGTATTTTAGTTTGTTCTTAGACGGTTGCGACGCTTCTAGATGAGAAGCTCTGACCAGTCTAGAACCCAATTTCAGAATCTGATCTAATAAGACTATCAAGATACTTTTAGTTATATATCCTCGACTAGTCACCCTTAATGATTAGATTAAAATTCCAAGGGGGAGTAGGACTGTGCAACCGAGCTGGCCGAGCTTCCAACGCACCCAGGTTCCCAGAACTATGTTGCCAGCATAGGTTACAGTATTTATTGGACTGATTGGCTCTGACTTTTTGTGTGATCACCCAGTTCATGCCTTTATATCTGGCAAGGTATATTGGGTCCTAACAAAGGTGTATACACGAACTCCACGCCTAGCTCACGTGGTTACATGTCGGTTATAGACTCCCATTAATCAGTTCGGTCAGTTCAGTTTAGTTCAGTTCAGGATAAAGCAATTTTTAGTTTAGTCTGGTTTAGATTAGATCAGACTCGATTAGAATATGCTTTGACCATCAGACAAGGTCTTTCAAACCACCCCAGTTATTTTAGTTATTCAGTTTAGTAGCTTTAGTTGGTCATTGCATGTCTCTCAGTTCAACATATCTTATTATATACTTCTATGTGTTATGTTCCTCTCGCTACTCAATACATTCAAAGTATTGATGACATTTTTATGCTGTATCATTTTATGATACAGCTACAGGATCTCAGTCTCAGCTTCGTTAACTGATCGCTCATCGTGAAGACCTCATCCTACTAGTTGGTGAATCATCCTTACTAGTTGGTGAATCATCCTTTGAGGACGGATATTTATTTACTTCACCTACATTTTCATGCTTCTATTTAGATTGTAAGTTGGGGCCGGGGCTTGTCCTAGTAACTCATCAATTAGTAGTTGACTTTCAGACACAGATTGGTTAATTTTGGGTACCAGACGAGCTTAGTCCCTTTTTCATTATTAAAGGGGTGAAAAATATCTCTTTAGTCCAGGAGGGGAGTGGAACAATTTTATTCCTCTCATGATTTTATTTAGGGAACCAGACCGGGGTGAACTATTGTGTATTTGATAAAATGTTTAGAGGATGTACTGATCTGTGACTAGCTAATCAATGTTGCCTTGATTGCTTATAGCTTCGAGTTGCAATGTTCTTTAAAATTACACAATTTTTCACAATGAGAGCAAAGGATGGGACTTATTTTAGTGCTCAAAATAAGTTTTTGAGATACCATTTTTGTATCCTATTCCTTGTCTCTAACTTGAGTTATTTTTATATAAGGAGACTAGAATTTCTAAGGACCTGGTCCATTTTAGAGTTCTTTCTAATTCATCTTTGGTTTTAACTTACTCTTACTTTGATTCGCATTCTCTATGTGCGCTTCGATTCTAAAGTGAGGTTTTTTGATGATTTTGTCTCATTCAACATTTTTAATGAATTTTTCTTACACTCTTCACTCTTATCATGAGGTCTCTTTGTCCTCTTCAAGCTTACTATTGTCAAACTTAAGACAGACAGTCATTCATGATTTGTTCTTTTTTAATAGACAGAGTGTTATATTTATCAATAAGAACAAGAGAAAGAGACACTAACTTCTTTTGAGAATATGAGTTTAACTTTGATTTAAGGTCAAAGAAGCTTATCTTGTTGTTTTCCTCTTCACTGTCTGAGTCTGCCTCAACCATTAGGGCCAACACATCTTCATCATCCGAGTCATCCATGGATAAGAGGGAGCAAGCCATCTTGTTTAGAAGTAGCTTCAAATTCATCACTGAAGGAATCTCCCATATCGGCTAGAGATCGCTTCACCACACTATCTGCTTCTTTCGTGGTGAGTTTTCTATTATGGATTTGAATCTGATTCTTCTTTCCTTCCTTGGATTTCTCGCTAGGTTACGCTTGTGTTCCAACTCCCATAGAGGACATTCCTTCATGAAGTGACTAGTTTCACCACACTTGTGGCAGATAAGATCTCTAAGATTTTGTCAATGGACTTTGATGAATTCTTCTTCTGGAGTGTTAAAGCCTTTCTTAATGATTTGCTTAAATCTTCTATTGCAAAGCCATGTTGTCATCCTCAGTGAGACTTGAGAATCAGGTTCTGTTCCTTGTGAGAACTGGTCAGCTCCATTTCTTGAGATTACTTGAGTTCATAAGTCTTTATATTCCCTATCAAGTCATCCATGTCAGTGTATCTAGATCTCTCACTTTAGAAATAGTCTCTACTTTGCTTTCCCAAGATTCCGGTAGTACACTTAGAAGTTTCCTTACAGCCTTGCTAGTGGGAATGGTCTCACTAAGAGAATACATCTCATTCACAATAGATGAGAACCTGACATGCATATCATGAATAGATTCACCCTTTTTCATCCTGAACAGCCTACACTCGACGAATTCAAGCATATCGATCTTGGACTTTGATTCTTAATTATTTCCTTTGTAAGCAGTCTCGGGGGCATGCCAAATCTCCTTTGGCACTTGTATATGATGAAATTCGATTGTATTCGTCAGACCAAGTCCTACATACCAAAATCTTCTTCACTTTTGCGTTGATCTCGACGGCTAGTTTCTCTTCTTTTGTATAATCCAATCTGCACTTTGGAATTTTAGTTTTTCCATCCTTAGCTAGTTTTATGGGAATGGTAGGTCCATCCAATACGATATTCCACAAGTTGTGATCTTCACCTATAAGAAAGTCCATCATGCTTTTTCCACCACCCAAGTAGTGGACATTGAACAAGGGTGGTCATGTAGTTGATTGTCCCCTCCCGAGTTGTTGGTGGTGCTGCCATAATTCGATTTTTTAAGGTTTAATCCTTTATGGAAAAACTCTGCTTTGATACCAACTGAAATCACCACCTACTAACTAAGATATTGAACCTAGTTTAATTAAATTATAAGTGCATAATAATAATGTAATATAACATCACAGACGTTACGTGAAAATCCTCTCAAGGGAGTCCCAAAACACACAAACCTATCGAATAAGATTTTATTCAACTCATGAGCAAGTTTTAGATTACAACTCTACAATCAAAGAGACTAACTCTAGTACCTCAATCTCTACAGTTTGCTAAACTGCAATCACCTATTCAAAGACTATAAACTCTAGTCTCTAAAGCATAATACAATCACACCAACGTAACATGACTTTACTAACTCTAGAATAGAAAGTTACAACTCAAAAATACAAATACCAAAACTCAATCAAGACATGATAAGTCTTCTGCTCCACCTCACTTGCTGAACATGGTCCAGTGAAAGTGTTTCTGCTATGAACGACTATTGCTTCAGAATAATCTCCTTGACGACTAATGCAATAGTTGAATGTTCTTTGGTTATTTATGTTTGTTACATAAAACCTAGATTTATCTCAAATAAGAAAAAGAACTTAAAAGAAAATTGTTTCATCAAATCTTTCCTTATCCCAAATACGAAAAAAGAGTCCCAAAAGGACTTAATTCCCTCAAGTCAGATTTTCCATATCTGGTTCTCTCTTAGTCAAATACAACTTGCCTTTGGAAAAGAATCCTTAAAAGACTTGGTTTTCTTGTATGTATCTGGTTCTCTCCTAGTGAAATACAACTTGCCTTTGGAAAGAATCCTAAAAGGACTTGGTTTTCTTGTACGCATTGAACTTCTTCGATTCCACGTTTAGCTATCTCTTTCTTATTTGATATTTCCAGATCCAACAAATTCGTACCTACAAAACCTTCGCTCCGTATAGTGAACCTCGGTTCACCTATACTCAGCTTCACTGCAAAATCTTCACATAATGAAATTTTTCCTTTTAATGATGAAAATATGTATGTATATGAATTTGGTTGACACGTATGCATATGAACCTGTCTACTTTGTTAGTTCAAAATTTTATTAATTACAATAATCTCAAAATTCTTCTAATAACAATGTGATGAGGGACGGAACTATAAGGAATTTTTTTACCAGTTGTCCTAGCCCTATCTGTCCTGGTACCGACCGGTGTATCCTGATTCGCCCGGTCAAATTTAACTTTTTTATATCTACTCATTGCCAGCCATTGGGGCCGGCCCCCAATGGCTATTTTCAACCTGCCAACCTTCTAACCCCCCACCCCCTTAAATTAATTTTAAACCTTTAAGGATTAAAAATTATACTTTATTCCAATTTTAATAACTATAAATACTCTCCCCCCTCCCTACAATTTCTTCACAAATCATTTACTCTCAATACTCTCTACTACTCTCTCACCTCATTCTCTCTATGTTCTCTCATTCTCAATTTTTCATTCTCCAAAATTTCAAATTCTAATTGTCTAAGTTATTTTATTTTTTTAGCTTTTTATTAATATTTGACGCTTTAGTTTGTGTTAACTATCAAATTTGGTGATATTGAAATTTCAAGTTGCTAGTTGCTACATCAATTTTCTAATTCGACTATTGGTTATAATCGTTTGCTTTTTGCTCTTATGTAGATGTTTGATACATTCGTTCCATACTTTCTTCTATTAATTTATTTAAATTTTCCATTTTTTTGTCTCTTATTTATTTAAATTTACTTGTGTTATATTTATTTAGTCATAAATTATAATATGGATTCTGAAAAATAAATTTTGAAAAAGGAAAGAGTGTTGGGTATCCAAGGTTACAACTGAGCTTGGCTTTGCTAAAAGTACAAGTTTTAGTTCTACTTCTAAAAAATTAGTGATTCTTCTAATCAGCTTCATAGAGTTAGGAATTAATATGGAAGAATTTACGTAAATCGATTGTACTCCTATTACTATTACTTCAGATACTCCAATAGATAATGAAAATTTAGGAAAGATGTGTTATGGTAATTTATTAGATGAAGAATAGTAGAAGAAGAAGAATTAGATGATACAACTATTAGTCCCGATACAGAAGCTCCAACTCAGATATTCCTCGCCTCCTGAGATCAGCTTCCTTATGCCTCCTAGGGTAAGACGAAGGTTCAACATGCTAAAACTTTCATTATTTTGCAATTTATGCATGAGAATGAGTAAAAAAATTCTAGTTATTTGTAATAAGTGTAAAAAATTTAAGCATCAATGCGGTAGCGGAGGTGGAACTGGGGGGTTACATAAACATTTATTATAATGTTGTAAACTTAACTATATGGTGGCTAAAGCAGCCTCCAAACCCTACGCTTCTATTTTTCTTCTGTTGATCAGGAAGGGGTTCCAACATGATTAAGATCTAGTTAGACCCTTCAAACCCAAATGACCCTATTACAAAATAGAAATATGGTAGAGATAGAGACCGTGAAAACATCGCTAAAATAGTTGAAGCATTTGTGATTTGTCTTCAGCTTTTTCCTTCCATCATTAATTTATTATGTATATTAAAGAAATGTATAATTTCTTTTTAAGGTTTTTCACGAAACATGGATAAACATGATATTTTTTAAATTTCGTTAAACATTGCCATTGTCTTTGCTATTTCGATGAGAGATTTTCTATTACATCTTTATATAATTAGTGTCAATGTCTTTGATTATTTAACCTGGCACGTTAATAATCGGTCGATCATAAGTGGAATTTACAAAATGAATCATAGGTTATAAAATCTGTGAGCAAAGAAAAACTGCTACATATATTAGGCGCTCTACTAATATTTGTAAATTGTAATACAAATTTGTAGGATACTATTTTATCTCGACAAATTTAAAGGCTTTAGCCTTAATTTTCAATTTCAACTATCTCGTTGTGTTATATCTAAAATATTTAATACAAGTGTTTTAATCTATTTTAAAAAACTTTAATTACAATTTACAAGTGTACAAGTATATAGATTACAAATACAAACTTACTATAGTAGCATTTAATTTAAAAAATTTTAAATAAACTTATAAATTCAAATAAATAATTACTTCATAGTTCATATTTCAAATTTAAAACTTTAATTCTTTAACAAACTTTAATAAACTTTTGAATTTATTTTAGCCTTCAATTCTTAATTTCAAATAAACAATTACTTCATATTTCAAACTTTAACAAATTTTAGAATTTATTTTAACCTTAAATTCTTAATTCAAATTTAAATTTAAAGTTTTAATTTATCTGTTTTTTTTGTTTTTTTAAAAATTTAAATTTAAATATTAAATAATTTAATAAAATTATTTTTTGCCCTGTTTGTCCCATTTATCTCGTCCCGTCCTGTTTTATAGTGGATGAGATGAGATGGGACGGGACAAATGATTCATCCCGCCCGGCCGGTCATCCTAGCCCCCCCATCCCGCCCCGTCCTATCCCGTCGGTTTTGTCCCATCTCATTGACCAACCCTAGGTTATAGTCAAAATCATGAAACTCTTTATTAGAGGATTTAATAATATACACCAAAAACTCCATTAATACTCAAAGTTATATTAAAAAATTTAATATTTTATTAGTTATTTTGTCATTTAGTAACGAGTACTTTTACATTTTAAGCCAATCATTTTATCAGAGATATTTATGAACTTTTATGCCAAAATTATTTTAGTTTTTTCTTCTATAGTCGAATACCAAAATTAATTTTATTTTTTTAAATTCATTTGTCAGATCACATAAATTTTATACTTAGATCCTTACGATTAATTTTGAATGAATGAAATTTAAATAGTACTCGTTAATCCAAATTTTAAACTTTAAAGAATTAATAATAGTATGTAACAATAACTTTTATTAAATTGTTTTTGACTTTTATATTATTTTGAAATTTATTGTTTAATTATATCAGATTTTTTTGGACATCGAATAAAAACCACCATAAAGCAAAGGTTCTAATATATATTTTTCTATCTATAAAAAATATTTGCGTCATAAATGAAATTTGATTATATTCTCATTTTTTTGTTATTGCTTTCCAAAGATAATATATACATTAAGGTAATTTATTAAGTCCATTCAAACATCTCTACAATTCTCACTCTATAAATACATAGACTCTTACATTATATTTTCGTATCTTGCTTTAATATTTACATCCTAGTCTCAATATTTCTCGTTTCAATTTAGAGAAAAAATAGTGATTTCGTGCCTTCAGGGTCCAAAAGAAAGAGAGTTTTAGTGTCATCTAAAAGAAAAAGATTAGAAGAAATTCTATGATAATAAATGGTGATGATGAGTCAAATATTAATCTTATTGTTTCTCTTCCTGGTGATATTATTCATAAAAGAAATCTTACAGTTTGGAAGGGTATAGTGATGAATATAATTTCTTTTATGAATAATATCACCAGGAAGAGAAACAGTAAGATTAATATTGGACTCATCATCACCATTTGTTATCTTAGAATTTCTTCTTAATCTTTTCTATTAGATGACACTAAAACTCGCTTTCTTTGAACCCCTGAAGCTTCAATCACTATTTTTTCCTCTAAATTGAAAAGAGAAATATCATACAAGATGTAAAATCAGCATAATCAAGAGAACACATTATTGGTATGCTATCAACAGAACTAATCTAAGAAAAATGATAAAACTGCTGTAGTGCTAAACTCTAGTGAGCCTTCGTGCATCCTCTAGTATGAATATGTAGAACTATCTCTCTAAATATCTGCTCACTAGCTATTGTTTTATGCTGGAATCTGATGTGATTTCTTTCTCTACATATCAGGGCCACCACCATAGTAAAAGCAAAGCTTGATATTTCAGCAATTTCACTCCTTCTTGCAAACGTACAAACCCATTCTAATTCTATGGTTCACCCCGCACCGATCTATGGTATCCCAACTATACATACAACCTCTGCCAAACAGTTTTGATAATATGACATTCAAAATAAAGGTGTTGAAAAGTCTCTATTGTCTCCCCACAGAATACATAATCAACAGAAACATGAATGCCAATTTTCATAAGTCTCTCTATAGTAGCAAGTATCTTTTGCACAACTAACCATAAAATTAATCTTAAATCTAGGATGGATAGCATTTTGAAGTAACAAACACTTTCGCCGCCTCTACAAAAGAGGGGAAGGAGGGTGGTGTATATCTTGCTAATGGAGATCCGCTCCTTTCCCGAGTGCTAGAAACATGTTGAATAAACGATCCAAAGCTTGTCTGCCCTTGGAAGATTCATCTCCTAACTTCAAAAATTTTCCTCACGACCCAAGCTTACTTCTTAAGTAGTCGAATGTCTCTCTAGCCGATGCTACTTGATATAATAGCTATGTATCCATTGAATCCATAAGAATTCCTTCTTTCTAGCTATATCCCATAGCAGTATAAGTAATGTTGCCTTATTCCAGATGCTGAGTTTGGATTATATTCAGCCCACCAACAACCTGTGTTTACACACTCTCCTGTGCAAACTGCTTTATTTGGAAGAAACCGTTGAGCCCGTCTGCAGGTATGTTTTGTATATCTTCTCAATAGCTTTCAACACCTTCTTTTGGAAATAAGAAAATCTGTGCCCAATAAGTTTGACCCAAACAACACTTATTTTATCCAATTGCACTCTACCTGCATAAGATAACAAGCTGCAAACCAACAAGTTACTCTAGCTGTGATCTTCTCAATCAGAGGTAGATAATGATTCACACTCAATTTTTTGTAAATCAAAAGGCACACCAAGATATCTGCATGGAAAGGTGCCTTATGTATATCTAGGGGCATTTAGAATATCCTATTTTGTATGAGTATATTCCGCCTATATAAAGAGAGCTTTTGCAGAGTTATCATGAAGACTAGCAACTTTGGAGAACCTTTGAAAAGGTTCATTTAGAAGAGTAACTGAGGTCAAGTCATCCCTGCAGTACATGATGAGATCATCTGCAAAATACATGTGAATACTAACCACTTTCCTGCATTTGGGATGGAAGTTAAAATTTTCATTTGTAGTGAGCAATCCTAGTTCTCCGCCAAGGTACTCCATATCCAATACAAAAGGTAAGGGGACATGAGGTTTCCGTCTAATACTCCTCTTAGCATGGAATGGTTTTGTTAACTTCATTCATAATCAAGGAATAAGACACAAAGGATACATAAGCTAATCTAATGTGTGGAATTTAGTAGGGAAACTTAATTCTATTAATAGCTTATCTAGCGACTCCACTCAAGAGTACCATAAGCCTTCCTTAAATCTACCTTAAGAACATATCTAGGAGATATTTATTTCCTAGTATATCCTTTAAAGATTTCATGGCTTAGAAGAATATTATCTATAATACTCCTACCCTCCACAAGAGCAGACAGGGAACTGCCAACAAGATCGCAACAATAGCTTTTAGCCTCCTAGTGAACACTTTTGATATGATCTTTGTACAAGGTGTAATGACAAGTAATTGGTCTGTAATCTGTAACTATACTAGGACATGCCATTTTAGGGATTAAAGTAATAGCAATAGTGTTCGGCAGATTAAGATTACCAAAGGTGAAAGAGCTGTTTCACCCCATCAACACATCGCTCTTCATAAAGGTCCTGAAGCGACAAGGAATTAACGGGAAATCCATCCACCCCTAGAGCCTTATCAGTAGGCATGTCTTTAATGGCCTCTATAATTTCTGCATCTTTGATCTCTTTGATGAGCTCCTTTTGTTGCATTACATTCAGAAAAGTCCTTTTTGTCAGAGTTTCAGAGTTCGATGGCAATTACACGCACAGCCCCATCAGCCCGTAAAAATTACTATGATAAATTCTTGTTCTACCTGGATATGGTTAGTAAGTTTATCTCCAGCCTCTGTATATATGGAAGTATTATCTCTGACTGATACTACACCTCCACTAAGAATGAAAATTCTTAGAGTTTGCATCACCACACTCAATCCATGTAGTTCTGGCTTTGTGTCTAAGTACTTACTCTTCTATGGTGCTCCACTTTTCAATCTCTAACTGAAGTTGCTTTTCCTGATCATATAAGTCATGTCTGAACATATGTTCCTTGCATCTAGTTTGGAATAATATTCAGTTTCTCTCTCTTGCCAAATAAAATCTTATGTTTATATGAATTCATGTAACTATTTAGGTCTTTCGACTTCACCTTAAGCATGCTCAATTTTCTCTATATACCTCCATCGAATCTATCTCAACTGGCTGATTCAACATAGTAAGTAATATATATTGAAACCAGTGTTCATAAGATGAGATAAAAACCTAAAGGGTCTTGGGTTGGAGATTGACTTGGATGTTCAAACTTTATCGTATAGGAGAATGGCCGATATGGAGGGGTTAAGAACATCTTCAAAATGGCCCGGGTGTTGAATCTAATTAAATCTCTAATGCCCAATTGGTTAATTTACTGTATACTCTAGCTCAACCTTGCTATTTATTACTCCAAGAATAGTGCCATCCCTTGCTTCTAAGAGGAGTAAGTTGCATAGCATCAATGACTCTTTGGAATCTTTGTATTTCAACTTGGTGTAATGTATGAGCCAATCCCACAATCGAGCTTAACACAATTATTAAATTCTCCAAAAGCAACCATGGCCATTGTTCCTTCAAAGTCTACTTGAAGGAGATCATTCCACAGGCTCTCTCCATATTGGAGTTCATTCTTGCCATACACCACATAAATATAAGGGTAGCCCTTGGGTACCAGGGTCCTCTACCAAACAATGAATAAATTGTTCATGCACATCACATGGATACTAATATGAGCCCTTCCATATGAGCCAAATTTTGGCCCTTTATGTTTCTAGAGAAGTTATAACAAGTTTTCCAACCTTTTTCCATCTTTAGTAGGATTACCTTTATGTGCCTTTTTTCTTAACTCTTGTATCAAGACATCCAAACACATCAACCTTATATTTATCGTAAAGAGATTTAGTTCTTTCTACTTATGGACCTGGTTCAGGCCCCTAATGTTTTAAGTAGCCATAATCATCGAGTCTTGGATGGCATGAAGCTTCCAATACTTTCTTCAACTGCATCTCTCAAATTCTACACCTTTCAAGCCCTCTGGTATCAACTTGCTTCCCCTCTTCGGGGGTTTTAGGTGTGTATCATCATACTTTTAGCAAGTACTTCCCCTATTGAGGTAGCAATGAGCTATCCTCTATGTCATTAGTGGTTACTTATCGGTTTAGACACTTTCGGAACCCGGATCTGTATAACAGCACCTTTACCACTACCTGGTCTCCTCTTCTTACCCTCAAGCTTCATAGGATCTGGTTTCTTAGTACCCCCTCTTTCTCTTCTGTACCAACATTCAATCATCTCATGCCCATATATAATGCATTCATTGCAGAATTTGATTTCTAATCATACAATCTTTTGCTGCCAAATCTCTACCTGAGTTACAAGCTGAATCAAATCCAATAATGACCGAGACACATCTACCTTAGTCCATAATTCTTAGCATAAGATATTTTCTCATTGTTAGCTGTGAATTTATCTGTATACAATGCTCTACCCATATCACTAGCTACTTAACTTATTGCTTCACCACCAATACTCCACAGCAATCCCGAAATCAAAACCCATAGCCGAATGACAAAGGAGCATAATCCCGAGTGAATTCAAAATTCAATTCTCACTGTTTGATGATTATCGGTCGATTGTTATAGTAATACGGGCCCAAGCTCATCACCTTCTCCTTGTCTTGAATATATTGGAATTAAATAGATAGTATACATTATCATGGAGCAGGATACTAGGCTTGGGAACAAAGTTCCACATCTTACTCACAATAGTTATCCATCTGGTGTGCTGTTGTTGAATCACCCGCTACATACCCACTAATGCTGATTCCCAGCTTTTCATCAACAATTTGATGTCATCTTCTATAATTGTAACAACGACCAATCCATTCTACAGAATTGGTGGAATATATGATATGGATTTCCCTCATTCCAATTCTCTCTCACCTTAAATCTTTCAGCAGAATTAGGTTTGTGGGACTCTAATCTCTGAGAACTGTAATCTATGAAATACACTACGAAATTCTATAAAAATTCATTGTTCATTGTCGAATTTAATATTAAACTAAAATTATTTGGTATTTAAGAAAAATAATTCTCTATTGAAATTTCAAGATACACTAGTTAGAAACAACCAAACCCAGAATTTGAAGATGATGGGGGCAATTACCAAAGGGGATGCATGATCTAATGTGCTATTAATAACAAATTAAAAGAATTTAGATAAAATAATTTGATGTTTGGTTTGGTGGTCATGGAACTCACCCAACATCTTGATGTTCCCGGTTTGAAACCCGCTATAAGTTTATTTTATCCGTATTTTTGTATAAAAATCAAGAAATTGTCACGACCCGAGCGTAGACCCGGATCGTAGATACGAGGACAAGGGACCCCGAGATATCCCAAGTCAACCCATGACATAAGCATTCACTAACTCATTCTTAAACATGAATAAACATAATTATAAACTCATTCAAATCTAACTTAACATAATGATAGAATAAACATTTGAAGCTGAATACATGTCTAAGTTTGATAAGCTCTCTAATCTGACGAGCTGATGGGACAACTCCCCAACTAGCTCAAGATAATCAAAATCTGAAAGTACAACCAAGATAACTGAAAGTTTAGTCCTCGAAAGATGAGGACTCACCAACCAAGCAGGTACTGACTCTGATAAGCGACTACGAATGGGGTTGGACCTGAGAACTGATCCCGCATCATGAAACGATGCATCATAGAAAGTATGCGGTTAGTATGTGGAATGTACTGAGTATGCAAGTGCAAGTAAAACCAGTTAGAGCAATATAAAGTCTTTTAAAACAAGTCATACCTATATAATAATCCTTATGATAAGAAGATGATCACAAACATTCATTATGAAATCATCCCTATTTTATACGTGATCATGCATGGCTTTAGAACATCATGACTGACTCGAATGACTCAAAGCTAAATCATAACATTTATATCAAAAGCTGAACAATGAGTCAAACCTTACTTTTTGAACATGCATGCATAAGATAATCATCATGAATAATGGATATGCAACTTCGAATGATATAGACAGTGGGAGACTCGTCACTTAACCGACATACCACGATAGAGCTTACGTGGTCCCGACTATTACACTCAAGTGGGCAAAGCTGTCCAAAACCTTACCAGGGTTAAAGACGCTACCATGATATCGATATCAAGCTGAAAGGGGACGTTTGGGCTGGGGATAGCTCACAAGGGAGGTCCCAATAATATAATAGAATCAACCTACGTTGGCACGTAGTTCTGGGGCATAGGGTTATTGACCCTTAGCCCGCTCGGTGCTAGGCTCTTCTCCCAAAACATGCAATGCTCTATATCGTATAAATACGAAGCTCAACATTGTCTAGTGACGAAGCTCAACATGAATTCATGCATAAACTCAACATCGTATGAAACGAAGCTTAACATTGTCTATTGACAAAGCTTATTATGAAATCATGCATATACTAGACATCATACAAATATGAAGCTCAACAATGTCATTTCGACAAAGCTTAGAATGAAATCATGCTTAGACTCAACATCATGTGAAATGAAGCTTAACGACAACATATATCTCAATTACGAATTCATGCATATGAGAAGCTTTACTTTGACACATACCACAAGCTCAAAAAATAGTGGGAGACCTTACTCCAAAATCATGTGGTAAGCCTACTTTAGAAATATCACTTCATCATCATCAATATAAGGGCCTTACCTAAAGCCTTATCATGCTTGAACTCATACAATTCATCTGAAAACATTATAATTTGGGAGATTTCACTCCAAAACGAGGTAATAAAGTCAATTCAAGAAAAATCATCATTCATACTCGTCATTGGGCACTACCCAAAGCTTCATCATACTTGGGTCTACTTAATATTCTTTGAAAACATCATCAAAATCATGAGTAAGGTTGAAAATATACCTCTCATCATCTATTCCATCATCATCACATTCTTCCACAATCACTTCTATTATGAACTATCCACACATGGGCGTTTTAGATTCAATTTATAG
>JACEIK010003469.1:123002-136051 GCA_018107945.1 Datura stramonium | reverse complement strand
GACCTGTCAGTCCTCCCGGGCCCAAATAACTTAATTTTCTCCCATGAACTATTTGTGTCAATGGATTAGTTCGATCCAAAACTTGAGATAATGGGTGTAACCTTTCGTTCAATGAGAAAATGGGTCAAATTCTACAGGATCAAACCTATGGGACTTAAGGAATGATATAAAGTCGTGAAGGCCATTTTGAGTTCCATTTATTGAGGCCACGAGGGCCACATTGAGTTCTATTTATTGAGGACACGAGGGCCATACAGAGTTCCATTTATTGAAGCCGCAAGGGCCATACAGAGTTCCATTTACAAAGGCCGCGAGGGCCGTTTTGAGTTCCATTTATTGAGGCCGCGAGGGCCATAAAGAGTTCCATTTACTGAGGCCACGAGGGTCATATTGAATTCCATCAGATTGAGGCCGCGAGGGCCGTAATGAGTTTCACTAGATTGAGGCCGCGAGGGCCATCCCGAGTCATAGTACACACCATCCTTAGTACTCAGGTAGTAAGAGTGGACCTTGTTTGTACTTTCCGGGGCTTATGGGGGCCCAGGTAGGTTATTCTTTGTTGTTTCTACCTTCCAGGCTTATGGGGGCTCGGTTAGGTTCTTGTTTGCTTATATAAACTTGTTGTTTAGATGATTTAGATAGTGAAGGTATTTAGGTTAAATCCTTACCTTCTTCCTTTGATTACTATAGTTTTACCAGCTTTCAGTCAGTTATTATCTAGATGCCTTACATATTCGATACATGTAGTACTGACGCCCACCCGGGCCGCTGCATTGCTTGCCTGTAGGTGCGGATAGACGTGGTTCGGGATGTTCCTAGCCTCCAACTGAAGTTGGTAGTTCGTTCAGCTCCTTCCCTCTGAATTTGAAAGTTAGTAGAGGTTTGTACTTTTGATGTACAGTTTTGATAGGTCGGGGCCCTGTCTCAACCTTTATATTACTCCTAGAGGCTTGCAGACTATTGCACATTTCCTGTGGTTAGTTGCTGTTGGACGTGTAGGGCCCGTGTATGCTTTATTTCCTGTGTTGGCCCTGTGGGGCGTTGTTTAGCTGTTAGTTGGCAGCCTTGTCGGCCATAGCATAGTTTAGTGCCTAATTTACCTTTCAGTTATAACTAGATAGCAGGTGGCCTTGTCTGCCAGGGGCTGTACTTATAGTCGATATATAGCCCATTAGTTTCTTGAATTAAGTGTCAAATGTGCCTAGTCTAGTCAGGTTAGGTCAGACCAGTAGGGCACCAGGTGCCAGTCATACCTCCTAAGGTGGGGCATGACAAACTTGATATCAGAGCAGGTCGTATCCCAAGGAGTCTGCAAGCCGTGCCTAGTAGAGTATTGTCTATGGGTATGTTGTGCACCACATTCTATAGGCAGGAGGCTGTAAGGCATAATAGTGTGGTTACTCTTCTTTTTCCTCCAGTCGTTCTATAGAGCTGTGCTGTGTAAGGTAACTTCCTAAGCTTATGTTATCCTATTTATTTACAGAGAAATGTCAGACATATGACAGACCGCGACTGGTTGAGAGTTGGATGTGGCAGCAGGAGAGGGCACTAGTAGGGGGCCACAGGCAGAGTCAGCCTGATCTGAGGGCGACAGGGGGACACAACCTCGATCTCCCCATTACCCTCCACCATATTCGGAGCCCGCTAGGGTGGCAGATATATCAGCTGCACCCCAAGATATACCTGAGGCATCAGATCAGGAGCTTAGGGGCGCTTTTTACATGTTGATACAGATGTTGCCTGCCCAACGTCAGCCTCAGCCGGTAGCAGCAGCTGCCGTTGAGCCTGCTGAGGGGCCTGGTAGTTTGAGAGTTCATGAGTTTCTAACATTGAGTCCCCCGCATTTTATAGGGACAGATCGCAGAGAGGAACCGCAGAACTTTATAGACTAGCTGCAGAGGATATTCAAGGTCATGCATGCCTCATCCAAAGAATTAGTTGGCTAGCAGTATTTAGATTGCGAGATGTAGAGGTTTTGTGGTACGAGAATTGGGAGAGATCCCGAGGCAGAGATGTACCTCCACCTATGTGGCCTATCTTTTCTGAGGCTTTCATAGATCATTATTTGCCTCAAGAGGTTCGGTAGGCCAGAATAGAGCAATTTTTGCATCTAGAGCAGGGCCGAATGAGTGTCAAAGAATATGCGTTGAGGTTTGACTCCTTAGTCAGGTATGCACCCTCGTTTGTTGATACCATGCCAGCCAGGGCGCACCGGTTTATTCTGGGGCTTGGGCCAGAATATATAGAATATTTCATTACAACCACTCTGCAAGAGGATATGGACATTTCACGGATCCAGGCTTTTTATTAGAATATAGAAGAGCTCAGACAGCGCCAGTATGCTATGGAAAGGTCAGGTCAGGAGCAGCGTCGGAGGGCTAGACCCACAGATTTCCATGCCGATTTTCAGGGCAGGCCCAGACCCCGTTTATCAGGAAGGCCACCCAGGCCCCCATTTTAGCAGTAGTAGGAAAATATATTAGATCTTCGGAGGTAGTCAGGCCTCGGCGAAAGTTCCCGAGCGCCCAGCTCGCAGCAGCAAAGGGGGCCAGACCAGACAGAGTTAGCAATACCCCGAGCAGTACTTGCCATAAACAGCATCTGGGGAGGTGCAGATATGGTTACACCGCTTGTTATACCTGCGGGCAAGAGGGGTACATGATGAGAGATTGCCTGACTAGACGCCAGGGCAGTCAGGACCAGCAGAATAGATCCTCAGTAGGTTCGTATGCCCCAGCACCTTCTGCAGGCACAGGCCCTCAACTCCAACCGATAGAGATCGAGGTAGATCAGAGGCATCTTGTTCAGGTAGTGGTCAGAATCGCACCTATGCATTACCAGGGAGACAGGAGTCAGAGTCGTCGCTAGTCGTTGTTATAGGCATATTAGATGTTTGTTCTCACTCAGTTTATGCTTTTATAAATCTGGGCTCCACTTTGTCGTATGTTACTTCATTAGTAGCTCGGAAGTTTGATATAGCACCAGAATTGCTTTAGCAACCCTTTTTGGTATCTACTCCTATTGACGACTCTATTATTGCTAAAAGAATTTACCGGGGTTGTACAGTAGAGGTTGTGGGTCATCTAACCTCATCAGATCTGGTTTAATTAGAAATGATTGACTTTGATGTGATTATGGGTATGGACTGGTTGGCACCATGTTATGCTACTGTAGAGTGTTGGACCAGAATTGTCCGATTTCACTTTAGGGGAGAGGTAGTGCGAGAGTGGAGAGGTAATACAACTACGCCGAAAGGTAAGTTTATATCCTAACTTTGGGCAAAAAAGTTAATAACAAAGGGTTGTATCTATCATATTGTCAGGATTCGAGATGTGCAAGCAGAATTCCCGACTCTCTAGTCTATCCCAGTTGTTAATGAGTTCCCGGATGTGTTTCCAGATGAACTTCCTGGTATTCCCCCAGAGCGGGAAATAGATTTCTCTATAGATTTGCTACTAGATACTCAGCCTATATCCATACCCCCGTATCGAATGCCCCTACTGAATTAAAAGAACTAAAAGAACAGTTAAAAGATTTGTTAGATAAGGGTTTCATCAGATCCAGTACGTCACCGTGGGGTGCACCAATCCTGTTTGTGAGAAAGAAGGATGGGTCTTTAAGCATGTGCATAGATTACTAGAAATTGAATAAAGTTACTATTAAGAATAACTATCGTCTTCCAAGAATAGATGATTTGTTTGATCAGCTGCAAGGGCCAAAATATTTCTCTAAAATTGATTGGAGATTCGGGTACCACCAGGTTTGAGTTCAGGAGAAAGATATCCCGAAGACAGCTTTCTGGACTAGGTATCTCCATTTTGAGTTCTTAGTTATGTCCTTCGGGTTGACAAACGCGCTAGTAGTGTTCACGAACCTAATGAACAATATCTTCAAGCCATATTTGGATCTGTTTGTAACAATGTTCATTGATGATGTTCTAGTCTACTCCTGCTCAGAAGTAGAACATAAAGATCATTTGCGGACAGTACTTCAGATCCTTAGAGACCGCCAGTTATATGCAAAGTTTTCTAAATGTGAGTTCTGGTTGAATTCTGTAGCTTTCTTCGGCCACATTGTATCATAGGCTGGTATTCAATTTGATTCACAGAAAATTGAGGCAGTGAAAACATAGTCTAGACCTACGACCCCAACAGAGGTTCGCAGTTTCCTAGGGTTAGCCGGGTATTACAGAAGGTTCGTGGAAGGGTTTTCTACCCTGTCAGCACCTTTGACTAAATTGACTAAGAAAGAAGCCAAGTTTTAGTGGACTGAAGCCTGTGAGCTGAGTTTCTAGGAATTGAAAAAACAAATTGACATCAGCACCAGTGTTAGCTTTGTCGGAAGGTTCAGAGGGTTATGCAGTGTATTGTGACACTTCCGGCGTCGGGCTAGGGTGTGTTTTAATGCAACACGGAAAGGTAATAGCGTATGCTTCGAGGCAATTGAGAAAACATGAAAAGAACTATCCCACCAATGATTTGGAGTTAGCTGCAGTGGTTCATGCCTTAAAGATATGGAGGCATTACTTATATGGGGTGCATGTGGATATTTTCACTGACCATAAAAGTCTTCAGTACATTTTCACACAGAAAGAGCTGAACTTGCGACAACGTTGTTGGTTAGAATTATTGAAAGATTATGATGTGAACATCTTATATCACCCAGGGAAAGCTAATATTGTGGCGGATGCTCTTAGTCACCGATCTATGGGCAGTTTGGCATATTTTAGGCTGGAACAACGGGAAATGGCCCGAGAATTGCACCGGCTAGCCAGCTTGGCGGTTCAGGTAGTTGATACAGAGGATAATGGAGCACAAATTTAGAATATTACAATATCACCCCTAGTTGTAGAAGTAAAAGAGAAGCAGTATAAAGATCCTCATTTAGCACAGCTTAGAGATAAGGTATAGCAGAGAGAAATACAAACCTTTGAGGTAACTGAGGATGGGGTTTTGAGATGTAGGGGTCGCCTCTGCATTCCAGATATGGCAGGACTTCGCTAGAAGATCATGGCATAGGTACATTATTCCCGTTATTCTCTTCATCCAGGTTCAATAAAGATGTATCATGACATAAAAGAGATTTATTGGTGGCCGGGAATGAAGAAGGAGGTACCAGAATTTGTAGCACAATGTCCTAACTGCCAACAGGTAAAGGCAGAACATCAAAAACCTAGTGGATTGGCACAAGAAATAGCAGTGCCTATGTGGAAATGGGAGGCAATCAATATGGATTTCGTGATAGGCTTACCCCGTACGAGGCGCAGATTTGATTCAATCTGGGTGATTGTTGACAGATTGATGAAGTCAACTCATTTTCTATCAGTCAGGACCACCTTCTCAACCGAGGGCTATGCTGAATTATATATCAAGGAAGTAGTTCGATTGCATGGTGTTCCAGTATCGATCATTTCTAATAGAGGAGCGCAGTTCACAGCAAAATTCTGGCAGTCCTTTCAGAAGGGCCCGGGGACACAAGTTAATCTAAGTACAACTTTCCATCCTCAAACAGACGGACAGACAGAACATACCATCCAAATTCTCAAGGATATGTTAACGACGTGCGTGTTATACTTCGAAGGCAGTTGGGATGAACACTTACCCCCTATTGAATTTGCTTACAATAACAGTTACCATTCGACAATCCAAATGGCACCTTATGAGGCCTTATATGGGCAAAAATGCAGGTCCCCGGTTGGTTGGTTTGATGTAGGAGAATCAGAGTTAATTGGGCTAGATATAATCCACCAATCAGAAGAGAAAGTAAAGCTTATCAGAGAACGCCTGCAGACAGCTTAGAGCCGCTAGAAATATTACGTTGATGTATGGCATAGAAGTCTGGAAATCGATATAGGCGACTGGGTATTTTTGAAAGTTTAACCAATGAAGGGCATGATGAGGTTTGGTAAAAAGGGAAAGCTTAGCCCAAAGTTTATTGTGCCGTATCGAATCCTCCGGAGAATATAGGTCAGGTGGAATATGAGCTAGATCTACCTTCATAATTGGATTTTGTTCACTCGGTCTTTCATGTGTCGATGTTAAGAAAGTGCATAGGGGATCCATCCCAAGTTGTTCCAATTGAGGACATTCAGGTTATTGAGGAATTATCCTACGAAGAGATTCAAATGGCCATATTGGATCGGCAAGTTCGTAGGTTGAGAACTAAAGGTGTCGCCTCTGTTAAGGTATTGTGGAGAAATAGGAATAGAGGACGACATGAGATCCAAATATCCTCATTTGTTCCAGGCTTAAATCAGATTACACAGTTAGGGTAAAATTGTTGGTTCATTTGTTGTTTTACAATTTATGTTATATGTGATGCTCAGTTGTCTATCATCTTACTATGAAAGAGTTGTTATAGTGTTATGTGAAATGCCTGTATTGGACTTTTCTGTGTTTCAGGGTTTTCAGATAGTCCATATTATAGGTGAGACTCTGCCGAAAATTTTCCAAAATAGTAGTTAAAAGGGCTAGATTCCCGTAAGATAAAGTGAAATTCGAGGATGAATGTTCCTAAGGGGTGAGGATGTTAAACCCCGTAAGTTCCTAATGTTTAGTCGGCCTATTTGTACATTAATAAAGAGTTACAACGCGTGCGACAAGGGGCCCGGAAAAAGGTCAAACGAGCGTAGAATCGGGGAAGCAAGAGAGAAGGTCGGAGCAGGCTGCAACAGGGGCAGCGTGCCACAGACCCCTCCCTCCGCGTTGGGCGCCATGGCACGCCTGTAAATTGGCGCGACAGGGTCCATTCCACGGACCCTCTGTACACCGCCCAAAGATTATATAAGTTTAAGTTTTCATTTGTGTTATTTCATATATACATACATACCTTCATCTAGAGAAAGAAAATGCGAAACTTAAGGTAATTTTCTTCCGATTACACTGCCAAATGCCGCCCAAACTCAAATTAACTTCAGGTATCGGGTTATAAGCCTGCAGGGAGCATTACTACGGAGTTAGTTTCTCAAAATTCACTCGACAAATTATAGCCCTGCAGAGCAAAAGTTGTTGGAATTGTTCGAACTAATTTCTATACGATCACAGGATTCAAGTAAGTATTTCTCCCTTCTGAACCCTCGAGAAATTATACATTTTTGACTGTTTTTTGATAAGTTGAAATATAGTTAATATTAGTATTAAAAGTTATTGTTTTGGCTGAATTTAGTACTGAAACTAGTCTCATTCTCTCAGTAGTACGATTACAGTTGGAAAGGGCTGTTGAATACAGATTGAAACTCGCCGGTTAGACCAAAAGTCGGCACTTGAGGTATGTAAGGATATCCCTTCGGCAAGTTACGTTCGACGTAAAGTTAGTACGACCCATTTGTCTATAGTACTTCAAAGTAAACCGATTGGTGTTAGCTGTTATAAACTGAATTGAGCCCATGGTGACAAAATGGTAATTCTTGTCCGAATTAATCTAGCTAGAATGGTCTTACTTCGATGTTGAGTAGTTAGATGTTATCCTGTACAGAGTTCCATTTATTGAGGCCGCGAGGGCCACATTGAGTTCCATTTATTGAGACCGCGAGGGCCATACATAGTTCCATTTACTGAGGTTGTGAGGGCCATTTTGAGTTCCATTTATTGAGGCTGCGAGGGCCACATTGAGTTCTATTTATTGAGGCTGCGAGGGCCATACAGAGTTCCATTTATTGAGGCAGTGAGGGTCATACAGAGTTTAATTTACTGAGGCCGTGAGGGACGTTTTGAGTTCCATTTATTGAGTCCGCGAGGGCCATACAGAGTTCCATTTACCGAGGCCGCGAGGGCCATAATGAGTTTCACTAGATTGAGGCCGCGAGGGCCATCCCGAGTTACAGTACACCCCATCCTTAGTACTCAGGTAGTAAGAGTAGACCTTGTTTGTACTTGCCAGGGCTTATGGGGGCCCAGGTAGGTTCTCTGTGTTGTTTGTACCTTCCAGGCTTATAGGGGCTCGGTTAGGTTCTTGTTTGCTTATATAAACTTGTTGTTTAGATGATTCAGACAGTGAAGGTATTTAGGTTAAATACATACCTTCTTCCTTTGATTACTACAGTTTTACCAGCTTTCAGTCAGTTATTATCTTGATGCCTTACATATTCGGTACATGTCATACTAATGCCCACTCGGGGTGCTGCTTCGCTTGCCTGTAGGTGCGGATAGATGCGGTTTGGGATGTTCCTAGCCTCCAACTGAAGCCAGTAGTTCATTTAGCTCCTTCCCTCTGAAGTTGAAAGTTAGTAGAGGTTTGTACTTTTGAGGTACAGTTTTGGGTAGGTCGGGACCCTGTCTTAACCTTTATATCTCTCCTAGAGGCTTGCAGACTATTGTACATTCCCTGTGGTTAGTTGCTGTTGGCCGTGTGGGGCCCGTATATGCTTTATTTCCTGTGTTGGCCCTGTGGGGCCTTGTTTAGCTGTTAGTTGGTGGCCTTGTCGGCCATAGCGTAGTTTAGTGCCTGATTTACCTTTAAGTTATAACTAGATAGTAGGTCGCCTTGTCGGCCAGGGGCTGTACTTACAGCCAAGATATAGCCCGTTCGTTTCTTGAATTAAGTGTCTAACATGCCCCAGTCCAGTCAGGTTACGTTAGACCTGTAGGGCACCAAGTGCCAGTCATACCTCCCAAGGTGGGGCGTGACAGGCACACTCAAGGCTGATGAAGCCGGGGCGGAGATCTCTGGTGAGTCTGCTGTCGGTGCCCACCACTGGACCTCTGCTGAGAGAATATGTGGTTCTCGGTCTTGGACCTCTTGGCCTCCCTCTCTCTTAAATGTGCTGCCCCAATCTGCTGGGCGTACAACACTATGCGAGGAAATTCCATATCCTGGTGAAGCGTGGCAGTCTTGCAATCCTTTTCCAAATATCCTGCTATCCCATGGACGAATCTACTCACTCGCATCCTCTGATCGACTACCAACTCTTGGGCGTATTTTGATAGGCGAGTGAACTCAAGGATATACTCTTGTACGGTCATTTTCCCTTGATTCAAATTCACGAACTTAGCTGTTTTCAACCCCTCATCTCCCGAGGGAAGAACCGATCTAGAAATGCAACATGAAGCTCTTCCCAAGTGACCGAACTTGCTCCTGTGACCTTGCTATCCTTTCCTTGGCAAAATCAGATATGCGCGACCCCTTTTAGCTGATAAGAGGAAAACTCGGCGCACTCAACTCCATTCACCCCCATGACCTGGGTGATTTTGACAATCTCATCAACAAACTCATGTGGGTCCTCATCTACCTTTGACCTAACGAGCTCTGGCGGGTTCATTCTCAAGAAGTCTCTGACTCGAGCCGCCGCTGCATTTCCATTTTGCGGAACATGCGCAACGACCTGCTGATTGACCTGACGGTCAAGGCCTGCGCAAGCATCTGAATAGCGGCCCGGAACTCAACATGGGCAGTTGGCTCCGGTGCTTGAGGCTTCTGAACTGGTGGGGATGGCTGATGCCCAAAACCATTTCCATCCTTGTGGCCTTCACCACCTCCATTCCTCCTTCCATTCATCCTTAGAGGGGCCATGATTCTGCAATCACGAATAGCACGAATTAGAAGGATAGAGAGGCTTTTCACTGCACGACATAGATCATGAAAGAAAGAAATATTTCCTAAATGTCTAATAGCCTCTTCGACATAAGTGTGGCGCGCTTCAAACTCATGAAAAAGACTCTACCTAATGTGGCTTTCAAACTCCCTAGGACACGTCAAACCTATTTCTCTGATACCAAGTTTGTCACGACCTGAGCGTAAACCCCGGATCGTATACACGGGACAAGGGACCCCGAGAGACCCCAAGTCGACCCATGGCATAAACATACATCTAACTCAATCAATAAACTGAAGAATCAACAATATAAACTCAGCAGAAGTCTAACTCAACATAACATCAGAATAAGCATCCGAATCTGAATACATACATAAGTTTGAAAAGCCTCTAATCAGGACGAGTTGATGGGACAAAACCCCAACTAACTCAACAAGATGAAAACTAAAATACATAAAGAAAAGATGGATAGTCTGGTCCTCGGAAGATGAGGACTCACAAACAAGAATACTTTCACTCAGATAAGCTGTCTAAGAGAAGGGATAAACATGAGAGCTGGGTCCTGTATCATGAAATGATACAACATAGAAAGTATGCGGTCAGTACATGGAATGTACCGAGTATGCAAGGTAAGTAAAACCGCTAAAGTAAGTAAATTACTTTGAGGCAATGCAATAGTCAAAACATAAACATCATTAACTGAGAGTAGGGCTTGCATGCATTCTCTCTGAAATCATGATCTTTTCATAACATGACAATACATGGGTTTATAACATCATACTGACTCAAATGACTCAAAGCTAAAATATGAAATTTATAGAAAAGCTAAACATTGAGTCAAACCTTGCTTTTAGAACATGCATGTATAAAATAATAACGATGAGTGATGAATATGCAAATTTGAATCATATAGACAATGGGAGACTCGTCACTTAACTGACATACCATGATATAGCTTACGTGGTCCCGACTATTACACTCAAGTGGGTAGAGCCGTCCAAAACCTTACCAGGGCTAAGGATGTTACCATGATATCGATATCAAGCTCATGGGCCATTAGGGCCGGGGATAGCTCACAAGGGAGGTCCCAATAATATAATAGTATCAACCTATGTTGGCGCATAGTTCAGGGCATAGGGTGATCGACCTTTAGGCCTCTCGGTGCTAGATGCTTCTCCCAAAACATGCAATGCTCTACATCGTATATAACGAAGCTCAACATTGTCTATTGACGAAGCTCAATGATCAATACATCTCAAATACGAAATCATGCATATGAGAAGCTTTAGTTCAAAATATACCACAAGCTGAAAAATACTTGGGAGCCTTTGCTCCAAAACCATGTGGTAATCTATGCATAGGAAGACTTAACTCAAAACATACCACAAGCTAGAATATAAAATTTTGGAGTCTTCGCTCCAAAAAAATGTGATAAGCTTAGTTCGGGAAAATCATCATTTAAACTTAACATAGGGGCATTGCCCAAAGCTTTATCATACTTCAAAATACTCAATTCTCATCGAAAACGTAATTATAGACATGGGTAACTTCAAATCATGCTTTTCCTCATAATATCTCATCATTATCACATATGCTTCACAAATTTCACTTTTCATGATCATATCATCAATGGGATTCAACATTCATAAGGCTACAAATATAATTTTTATTGAAATCATTATAAAATCAGCCTATGCTTCACAATTTGATAATAAAATCATAGTTAATTCATTACCATGTAAAGAAATCGAAGATTCATGCATTTGGGTAGAAACCCCATACTTGATCATAGGAGATTCTCATATTTAGATGGAAATTGGGCATGGGTGTGGAAAAAGACACCCACTCATAACCCTACATACTTGGAAGGAATTTATTCTATTACTTCTCTGATTTCCCAAGAAGAATTTGATTGAAAACCTTGAAGAATTACTCTAGATCATCTCTTCAACCTCTCAAGCTTGCATGCATGGAAGAAATTTACTTAGAATAGGTTTTCCCCTCCTAAAACCCACTGAAACAAGCCTTAAACGATGTAGTATAGGGACTTAGAATGTAAGAATGATGAAAATACCCTTACTGATAACGCGAGCCGTGGTATCTGTCTGTGCTATGCACTGTCCAGGCTTAGGCTTTGTCTCAAACAATGATTGAAACAACGATTCATTCTTACCTTCAACGGGTCGTTCATTCGATCGTGGTTTCCTTCTGTCAACTTTATACTTCCTCAAACCACGAACCTTACCACGACTCGTTACTAGAACCCACGAGTTGTGGTCTCATTCTGTCACATACACTGGCCATCTCAGCATCCTAACAATGAATGCTCACCACGATCCGTGGTACCTCATGACGGGTCATTGGGTGGCCCGTTACTTCCCTGAATCTCAAGTCCTCATCTTACCACGGATACCAACAACAACTCATTGTTTCCCGCAACGAGTCGTTATGCCAGTCGTTGTCTCCACTGCCCCAAAACTAGACACCTTCCACGGTTCACTCCAACGGGTCATTGGTTGAACCAACAATCCGTAGGACCTCCCATTCTACAACAATTTCCCCAGTTTCAGCAGTTTTAAATTTTTAACTCCCGGGTCTACTCCTAGGCACTTCCGGGGTATTACAAGATATCTCTTAACTTCCTCTTGTCCCTAAGTCTATGACTGTCTAACTTATACTCTTATTTTCTTTCTAATCCACTTCCAATATCACCATAATAATCTGGTTTCTTGATGTTGGGCATATTTACACACTTATTTGTCCTATTTTGCCCCCATGCTTAACTATATTTTGAGAATAAATTATATGTGTTTTCTTTGGTTTTATATGATATTTGTGAAAAAGAGCTAACACATATAATTAGATGTTTGCAGGTATTAAAATGATAGATTTGGACTTAACTGAGGTTTTAAAGAGCAAGAGTTGCCAAGATAAACTTAAAAGACGCAAGTGCAACAACATGAATGGGGTTGGCATCACATAGGCACACCTGGTAGATCCAGGCAAGGAGAGGCGCGATGTGGCATATGTATGGAACTATGGCCTTCGCGACGCAGCTTTCCCAGGCGTGGCCAGATTCTAGTCCTATTTCAAGTGGGAAAAGAAGTTGTAAATCCCAATCCCAATCCAAGCAGGAAAAATGCAGACTTATTCTACTACTATATATACCCCTTCTTAGGATGATTTTAGTAGGGGAAATTAGAGTCCAACAACTCATAATTCACGAATTACATAAGAATTAGTGCAATTACTTAGTCAAATATTTGTTGAAGAATTCATCAAGTTCTTGTGATTCTAATTAGGTTTGGAGATTTTTCAAACAATTTCATATCATTAAAGTATTTCATTATGACTTCTTATAAATTTTATGTTATTGTTTTCTCAAACATGAGTGGTTAAATCTCTTGAGCTAGGGTTGTAGGAATCATGATGGATTAACGAAAGTAGTCAAAATAAATTAGTGATTCTTGAATTGTGAATTGAATGAATTGTTATTCTCTTTGTTTTAATGAGTTTTAGC
>JACEIK010003469.1:64971-78021 GCA_018107945.1 Datura stramonium | reverse complement strand
ATATATATATAACCCAAACTTTGACTTATCGAAATACGGCCGAAAACTCGCTATTTCTCGGAAGTCCAGAAGGAAAAAATACTCACTTTAGCGCTAGGAGTATATTGACACTAATTTGGAGCAATTCCACTTACCTTAGTTCGGTAGCACGACGGTTCTCCGGCCGAATTTCACGAAACTAAACCTGCAAGAATGCTCCTTGCTGCTTAATACCTCGGTATCTGGAGTTAATTTGAGTTTGGACCCTGTTTGACGGCGTAATCGGATGAATATTATAAGAAATCCTCGTTCTCCCCTGTTTTCTTTCATTTTTCTATGGAAATTATATAATTTTTATGAAATAAACCGAAGTGGAGGGGTTTATATACTTGAGCCTGGACAGGGCCTCCATGACATGCTGCAATCGCGGAGGCCCTCCCTCCGTGGCACGCTGCCATCACGGAGGGGTTCTGCCCCGGCTCCTCCCGTGATGGTTCGACGTGTCACTTATTCGATCTTTCCCCGGGCCTTTTCCTAGCATGTATGACATTCAAAACTCTTAACTAACATGCAAATAGGCCATTTATATGTCGAGAATTTACGGGGTGTAACACTTAACCTGAGCCCCGAACCTACTCGGTGTTCGATACTACTCCCAAAAAATATATAGTGCTCATAATAATACATACATGAGTTCATGGGCTAGTTAAATCATGATAATCATAAACATGCTTGAATATACGTGAACTAGCCATGACATGAGGCCCGTGGGTCGACCAAAAACATAATTCATGATTGATAAAATTCATACATACTTGTTGATCATGCATAGAGCTTGAAATTCATAAGTTCATAATAGATAACAAAATAAATTCATAAATAAATTCATAATTCACGCTGGGCTTATACAAAACACCAATGGATCAATGGATCATAAATCGATTCATCATGGGGCATGCATAAGCAAGCTTACTTTTTTAGAAATTCAAAATCAACAATATCATAATCAATTTAAATCTCAAAAGATGATCAAAATCATTAGATTTTGATAAGATTTCAAAATTACAAGACCCATAATTAAATCATTTAATTTTATACAAATCAAATACAAAACCTCATGAGTTTTTGATAATTTATAAGTAAAAGCATAGAGTAGGAGCATGGGTGTGGAAGGAACCACCCATTGATGTCCTTACATTCCTGGAAACACTGATTTTTAATCTCTCTCAAAATCCCAAGGTGGAATTGTGAGGAATTGGGGAAGAACACCTTCAATCACCCTCTATTCTCCTCCCTAAACTCTTGCATGCTTGAATGAGGCTTAACATGGACTAATCCCCCTTAAAAGACCCTATTCAGACCTTAAAACGACATAGTCTAGGCCTTAGGAGTTTAGGAGTTATAAAAACACCCTTACTAAAATGCAGGAAATTTCTGGTTGCCAGTCCCCATGAGGGACCTCATGAGGTGTTGCCAGGGGGCACGACTCATGGCCTGAATCCATCATGCTCACTACCCAAACTCCCCAGGGGACCCCACGAGGGACCTCATGAGTCGTGGTGGCTGATCACGACTCATGGTCACCACCCGTGGTCTTCACTGCCCTTTCCCATTTTGCTAACTGGTCCACCTAGGCCACGGGAGACCTAACGAGTCGTGTGGCCTGACCACGACTTGTGGCCATGCCCGTGGTCTCACCCCAAAACTTATCTGTGCCATGCTTGACCACCATTCACTTCACAACTCATGGTCACCCCTCACGACCCACCTCATGGGTCGTCTGTGACTTGGTGAAAATTTCCAGCTTTTCTCTGTTTTGACTCCCGGGTCTGATCCTCGGGTTCCCGGGGTATAATAGTGCACAAGGAAAAGGAGCAGAATTTCCTTAATTTGTACACACCCTTGATAATATGAGAGGAGAACTTTTTGAAAAATATCAATATTATAGAGAGAGAAATATAAAGAGAAGTGAGAACTTTGCGTTATTCTTCTTCAAGTTTCTAGGGCACAACCCACCATTGAAGCACATTTTGAAGCTTGAGTTTTCTAGTCAATGGTGAATGTTGATGAATCATTTATTGGTATAATCCTCTTATCTTCATTCATGAGTAGCTAATTTTATTGCTAGGGGTATGTGCTTGATAGGGGTTTATAATGGATTGGGTGTTGTTGCTTTAGTCTTAGATAATTTATTTTGCATGAATCTGTTGCTTTCTCTAAGTTTCAATTGAAATATTTATGGTTGCAAACATAAATTGTGTTTACTTATCTTGCTTTTTCTTGAGAAAGAGAAGTAGAATTTAGGTGATAAAGCAATAGTGGGGAATTTAGTTTTGAAGGTGTGGGGTTGGGTTAGAGATAGCAAAGATCCACTTTCATAACTCATTCAAGAGTTAAGGATAGAAATAGCTTAACTCTTCCCTAAGTTAATATGGGTAATTTATTATGTGATCTTGGAGTTCAAGAGAACTCAAGTAAAATGTACCCAAGTGGTTGAGAAACATTAGGTGCAGCCTTGTCCATGACTATTCATGTTTGTAATTGATTCTTTAGACTTATCAATTAACCCCAATCCTATAGACGCCCCGCCAACAACACATCCCTAGTACTTGCTCTCGTTGTTGCTTCAATTTGCATTGCCCTGTTTTTTTATTGCTTTTAGAGTCATATGTTGATATTATTTTCCCCCAAAATTTACTTTACAAGTTGTTATACAATGATGCTAGTTAGTTCCGATTGATTTACAACTTTAGTAGCAGACATTCCTCATTCCCTGTTGATTTGACCCTGAGTCCTAGCTGGTAAATTATATTGCATATGATTGTGCACACCCTCACTTCAAAGAGTGAATTTGGATGTTATCAACCTGTATCTTTAAATTTCTCAACCAAAGAGGTTGAGGTTTACCCATATCATATCTTAAAATTCCTATCCACTCACTTCACACGAGTTTAAAATTACAAAAAGAGGCTCAACATCATCTGTCTATTATCCTCCCAATTCACTTGGGGTTTTCATGTGGTGCACTGTGACTACACAATTTCTATATACACGCTCTACAACTACTGACTCACCAACTGGAGTAGACACAAGGAAAGATTCACGAAGTTGTTTAGGTTCTAACCCAAACCTGTAAGCAGCATAAGGTGCCACATATGATAAGGTGGATCTAGGATACATAAAAGAATATACATAGAAGGAAAGGACTATTATTATACATGTAGCAACATCTAGAGATGCCTCTAGATCTTGGCAGCCTGCTAAAGCATACAAGCAGTTCTACCCACCGCTTCTAGTCAAACCTTGTGCTTGCTGGGCCTGAGTACTTCGAGAAGGAACTGGAGCAGTACCTTGAGATCTCATTGTGCTATCCCTGGTCTACATAAGGACAGTACCTCTAAAAGTGGCCCTGTTGTCCACACTCGAAGCATTCTTCTTGTCACGCCTCATAACTGGGGTAGGGCGCGACTGGCTCTCGACTCCAAAGTGATCGAAAAATTGGATATATAGAATTTTAACTGTAAACCTTAGGCTAACAATGCTACCTGTCGCTGTTAGTCATAACATAGAAATAGACTGACTAGGTCTCAACAAACATAGCAAAGATAGTGTGCCAACAAGGCCACGATAAAAACTGAAATAAACTGCGGAAGGCTAGCCAGGACACAAACTAAGCTAAAACTGAATCACTATACAACTAGTCCACAAAAGTCTCTAAAAGAGTAAACAATACTGAATTCATGGGACAGGGCCTCAGCCTACCCATATCTACATCAAAAACTCAAAATGACCAAACCATACATAGGGCCCCTGAAAGAAAGGAGCATATCAACTCTTTGATGGATCTGGGCTCCTACTGTATAGGTTGATCTGAGTTCCTTTTTGCATCTGCAGCACGATTACAGTGGTCCCAGGCGAAGGGACGTCAGTATAAAGAAATGCACTAGTATGTAAGATTGAAAGTTGTAAATAAAGCAATGCCAAATATAACTGAACCAGAGAAAGGAATAGCAACAACCTGCCACTCTGGAATCTATCAAAATAAACAATGGAAAATAACAGCTGAACATAACTCTAAAGATAGGGTAGAGAGAGATACTCTATAATTTTGTAACTGACTACCCAATATGCAGACTCTGCGCATGAGTATAGCATAACTAACTCATATGCCAACATTTTCAATACTTGGATAGGAGTTTATGAGAATCGACTAGGTGGCTACTTGATACTTGGACCAGGATTTAAGTATGGCTACCTGATACTCGGACCAGGACTTTAAGAGTTGCCTGATACTTGGACTAGGACTTTATATGGCCGACCTGATACTTAGACCAAGATTTTCGTATATCATCCTTTGCTAAATCAGCCATCTGATACTCGGACCAGAGAGGACGTACGACATCGCACAATCAACTATTTGATACTCGAACCAAAGAGGGCATGCGTTAAACAAAATGCAAATCATGCAAGTGAGCAACTGAATAATGCAATATATATCTGACTCAGATATCGGGTCCAACTCGGAGGCCAACAGAATAATGCAAAGTAACTAACTCAGATAATGGGTCGAGCTTGGAGCTACTGAACATAACACCCTACAAACTGACAGAAAGGGGACATAAAACATAACTTGACTTGAAATCTTAACATGAACATGAGAATCGAGGAACATGACACTGGACCTCGCTTATGGGCTCTTAGAACCAACTTTGGCTACTTAGACTCAGATTTGGAATACCCTCCACATGAATACTTAGATTTAATTTAGAAATCTTATACTTAACTTGAACTCAACTGGGAGAACTCAGACTCAATTATGGATACTTAGCGTCAACATTTGCTACTTTAGCATCCGGTAACTTGGTAACTTGTTAATAACTTAAGGAATAGGAGTTATGGAATTTCTTATAAGTCTTAAGAAATTTAAAACATACATACATAAAGGTAGGTGACCATATCAAGAAATCATTGCATTGGTACCCTCGTTTACCCTTTCTAGCTTGACATTCATTCTTAGCAAACGTGATTCTTACGTCGGCCTCTTAGCTTCACATTTCTAGTTTAATAAGATGGATAGAACCTATTACATGATCAATATATCATATATAACATAATGTAAAGGACCATCTAACAATTCCCTCACTTATGGGTCTCTAACTCAATATACAACTTAAAATTTAGCTTCTTTGGGGTAGACATAATCTAAAAATTTAGCTTCAATCAAACATGGGACTTAAAGCTTAAATATAGCTTGACATACTGCCTCAACACACATGAGAATTTTGCTGGCTCATTCAACTCACAATGTACGAATCATTCTTGAAAGAACAATGGATGGGACGTCTTATATGCATTTTTCCGACGAACTTTCCATAGTTGATTTATGATGTGTTGGCATTTGACGGTGCATTGGATGCTTTTAACTATGAATTGATGCAAGTTCTATAGAAACTTTTGATTATTTTGATGGTTTTGTGTGTATTATATAGGAAAATAAAGCAAAGAAAATAAATGGTGTGAAACAGGATGAAGCACCAACATGACAGCCTATTTGACAGGTCGTCACCAGTGCGGCAGACCGTTAGCATCACCATCGGGCCTAAACAGAAGCAGAACAAAAAGAAGTAAAAAGTGATGGTCCAGGTGAAGGACCGTCATGATCATCGTCACAAAGATGAAGAATTAAGGGCACAGAGCGACGGACCAGGGGACGGACCATCACCTCTGAGACGGTCTGTCAACAAGATGCAGATTTGCTGATACACTGAGTAAGGAGTGATGGAACAAATGACGGACTGTCACCTGACCGATAGGACGTCAACTTGGGGGTCACCTGAGAAGCAGGACTCCAATTTTTAGTATAGTTTTGAATTATTTTAAACTATAAATAGTAGCTTCTAGGTTTATTTTAGGGTATCAGATTTTTGGGAGAGATAGGAACAATTTGAGACGTTATTTTAGAGAGAAAAACACCATGTATGTACGTTTCTTTTGAAAGAGTCTTGAAGAAATATTGTTGAGTTTTTGAAATCAAAATGAAGATTTCAACTCTCCTTTTTAAATTAAACCTTCTTTGATGAATGTGATTGCTGTTATGAACGCAATGACCATGTGTGGATAAGTTTCATTACTAGGGTTGTATGATTCATGCTAGAATGACATATTGATGGTGAATGATGCAGGGATTTATTTAATGTAAATGTGTGTATTACTAGTTTCTTTGTTTTGAATGATTTATAATGGTTGCAAACATTAGGACAAACCCTAGATTTGACATGCTTGAGTAAGGTGTATAAATCTGGATGAAAAGGGATTAGTATTAGGGATTGAAGGCGTTAAACCTTGACTGATGATTGATGCTGTAATAAGATAAATCAACCTAGGTTAATTCGTGTAACTCATTTATTATCACTCTTAGTTTGAGAATATAAGTGTGATACCTGTCAGAATAGGTTGAGAAACTTTTGGATAGGATAATCGAGTTAGCAACCTACACTCATAGCATTTAATGATTTCCCTGTTGTCATTCACCAAATATTGTTAGGAAAACCATGATGATCATAACTCTAGTTTATTTTCTTCTTGAGTTAAATAGTAATCGATCATAGTTGGTACTTCTTGTATTTGACAAAAAGTGGAGAGAAGCATAATTCCCAGACCCCCAATGTTACATAAATATTTGATTAAAACCAAATAACCACATAAGACTTAGTTTCACCATATTCCCTATGGGATTTGACCCCAACCTTGTTGGGTTCTATATCTGACAATGACTATGTTATACTTCTTATCATAGAGGTGCAATTTGGGTGTATCAAATTTTGGCGCCGCTGCTGGGGAAATACAATTTTAGATTAAGTCAAGTGTGCTTATTTGACTTTTAGTCTTATTTCCTAATTTTATTTTTTATTTGTTGTTTCTATCTATACAGGGTACAGGTAATGCATGATGAATATCCAAAGACGGGGTGAACCGTTAACTCCTTATAATCCACAGTTAGAGAGAACTTTAAGGAGAGTTATGAATGCACAAGAGTGTGAAGCAACAAGGTTACAAAAGCTTGCTAATGCTCAAGCCAGGGGCAATAACGAACATGCTCCTAACAACAAGAATGATGATGTCATTAGAAATGAGCTAAATGAGCAAAATATTGAAGATGTAGCCCCTGGAAATCATCGGCAGCCTCATAGTGCTAGGGGGAGCGTCGGAAAGCAATTCCATTTGATTATGAAGATGACAATAATGTTGATATGGATGGAGTTGGTACCATAGGAGCCATCGTCCCTCCCCCATTATCTCCAAGAATGAAGTTCAACATCACAAGCACTATGATCCAATTGTTGAACTTGAAGGGCTTGTTTAGAGGAGTAGCTGGTGATGACCAAAATTTGCATCTGATGAACTTTGTAGGCATCTGCAAATCGAACTGCCAGGGGTTAGTAAGAATGCTATTCGATTGAGGTTGTTTCCATTGTCTCTATCTGGGGAGGCAATAATGTGGCTAAATGAGTTTCCACATAACTCAATTATGAATTGGAGAGAGCTAAAAGATGTTTTCTGGAGAGATTCTTTCCACCTTTTAGAATGCTGCAACTAAGAGATGAGATAAATAATTTTAGGCAACTACCCAGTGAGGCATTGCATGAGGCATGATTGCGATTCAACAAGAACCTTAAGTAGTGCCCTAACCATAAATTATCTGATAAGTACTTGATGGAGAATTTTTATAGGTCCCTAAATTTGGCAACTAAGCTGACTGCTGATACTATGACTGGAGGGACGTTCATGTCCTGAACATACATCGAGGCAGCAGTTGTACTAGATTAAGTCACTAAGAGTAACAGGCTTGACACACTAGGGACTCTGAAGTCTCTGGTAACTCCTATGCAGTGGGGTCAACTACTGAGCAGCACCGAAAAGAAGAAGAGAGATGAAGATATGGCCCATATGAAAACTTAGTTGGAGTTGATTACTAAGCATTTTCTTGTAGGGGGTGCCGGCAAAGTGAATGTTGTGGGTAAGGCTACCATACAAGAGGAACATGGATCAGACTCGAAAGAAGAATCTAAGTACTTGAACAACATGGGGTGGTTTTCGGGCTAATGGCCAAGGAAACCAAGGTCGAAACTATCCAAAGGATAACTATTATAATAGAGATGGTTACTGAGATAGAGAATAGGGCAACTGGAAGAACAAAGAAAGCTACAAAAATGATCATAGTAGAGTATATGTTCCCCTTGGAAACTGAGAGAGGAGAAGTAATGGTGCAGGAAGTTGAAAGGTGGAGAAAATGTTATCCAAAGTACTGCAAAGAGTCGAATCTACTAAGGCAGGAGTTAAAGAGATGAAGAGGGACCTATCCAATATGAGTCAGCTTGTAGACTCACATTCAACCGCCATTAAATAGCTGGAGTACAAAATGGGGAAAATGTCTGTAGCCCTTAATTAGAGGAAGAGTGGAGCCTTGCCAAGTGATACAGTGTAGAATCCGAGAAAGGATAGCCATTGCATGGCTATTATAACTAGAAGTGGCAGGAAATTGTCTAAGATCATTCCTATTCGCGCAAAGCAAGTTGAGGAGTTAGCTTCAGAAACAGAGCCTATAGCTGAGGATGAGGGGGTGAAGCTAAATCCGGTTAATCCTGTAAGACTAGAAGTCGCAGAGAATGGTCAGGGAGATGAAGGTCAAGAAAAAGGAAAGAAGGTTGTTAAGCCTTTGACTCAATATTCTGAGACCTCCACCTCCATTCCCTTAGAGGTTGAAAAAGAAGGTGGAAGATGGAAAATTGCACAATATCATCTCCATGTTGAAGCAATTATCAGTAAACATCCCATTGGTAGAATCCCTTGAGCAGATGCTAGGTTATGCCAAGTTCATGAAGGACTTGGTCACAAAAAAGAGAACTGTCAGCTATGAACCAACAAACAACATTCATCATTGTAGCGTGATCTCTTCATGTTCACTGGTTCAGAAGAAAGAAGATCCAGACACATTCATAATTCCATGCACAATTGAAGCCCTCAACTTTGCCAAAGCTCTATATGATTTGGGAACTAGCATCAACTTGATGCTGTTGGACATATACAAACAGATGGTCTTGGAAGCCCCCAAACCGACTACTATGGAGTTGTTAATAGTAGACCGATCAGTTAAGAAGCCTGTGGGTATTCTATGTGATGTGTTGGTTAAGGTGGAACATTTTATATTTCCTATATTCTTCGTAATCTTGGACTGCGACGTGGAATTTGAAGTCCCTATCATTTTAGGTAGGCCATTCTTAGCAACTGGAAGAGCATTAGTGGATATGGAAAGTAGAGAATTGAAGTTTAGACTAAACAACGAAGAGGTAAGGTTCAATGTCTTCAAGTCCATGAAACAACCGATAGACATGAATGTAGTCTCCGTTATTGATTATATCGAGGAAGGGATGGTTGAAGCACTTGGAGAAGAGAGCTATGCAGTTGACATTTTAGCTGCGGTGATGATGAATTTTGCTGATGATCATATTCAGGAGTATGAAGAGGTAGTGAATGCATTAGCAGGGATGGGGTCTTATTCTTATGCTCCAAAGAAGTTGGATTTGGATTTGAATAATAGACCCAGTCCTCCAGCAAAACCCTCTATTGAAGAACCACTAGTGTTGGAGTTGAAAGCATTACCTATTCATCTACAATATGTATTCTTGGGAGATAACAACACACTCCTAGTCATTGTGGCAGCTGATCTAGTCGAAGGGTAGGTTGAAGCTCTAGTTTCCATGCTAAAAAAATATAAGAGGGAAATTGGATGGATAATTACTGACATTATTGGGATTCCCCCGGGATTATGTACTCCCAATATTCAGTTGAAAGAAGATTATGTCCCAAGAAGAGAACATCAGCACAGACTCAATCCACCAATGCAAGAGGTGGTAGAAAAAGAGATAATTAAATGGTTGTATGCAGGTGTCGTATACCCAATCTCTGACAACAAGTGGGTGAGTCCGGTGCAATTCATCCTTAAAAAGGGAAGCATGATTGCGGTGGAAAATGAGCAGAACGAGTCGATTCCATTGAGACCCATCATGGGTTGGCGTGTCTGTATGGACTATTGGAAGTTGAACACATGGACACTCAAAGATCACTTCCTAATGTTGTTTATGGACCAAATGTTGGATAGGTTGGCAGGAAGTGGGCGGTATTACTTCTTAGATGGTTATTCTAGATATATCCAAATATCCATCGCACTAGAGGATCAGGAAAAGACAACTTTTACTTGTCCTTATGGGACCTTTGCTTTCCGACACATGGCATTCAGGTTATGTAACCCACCTACAACTTTCCAGAGGTGTATGATGTCAATATTCTTGGATATGGTGGAGGATACCTTGGAAGTTTTTATGGATAACTTTTCAGTCGTTGGTGACACTTTTGGAGACTGCTTTGCCAATCTTAGCAAAGCCTTAGAGCGATGTGAGGAAGTAAATTTGGTGTTGAATTAAGAGAAATGCCATTTTATGGTGAAAGAAGGCGTTGTTCTAGGCCACAAGATAGAAAAGGGCTTATAAGTGGACAGGGCAAAGATTGAGGTGATTGAGAAGTTGCCTCCACCAATTTCTGTGAAGGGACTGAGAAGTTTTTTGGGCCATGCAGGATTTTATTGAAGATTCCTAAAGGACTTCTCAAAAATATCTAATCCATTGTGCAAGATGTTAGAGAAATAGACCATATTTGCGTTTGATGAGGAGTGTCTGAAAGCTTTTGAAAACTTGAAGGCTAAATTAGTGGCTACCCAATAATAGTTGCACTAGATTGGTCGCAACCATTTGTAGTGATGTGTGATTCTAGTGATTTTGCACTCGGAGCTGTGTTAGGGAAGAAGAGAGACAAGATATTCCACCTTATCTATTATGCTAGTAAAGCATTGAATGGGGCACAAAAGAACTACACAGTGACTAAGAAGGAGTTGCTGGCGGTGGTATATGACTTTGAAAAATTCAAGGCGTATTTGCTTGGCACCAGATTTATTGTGCACACTAATCATGCTTCCTTGAGATATCTCATGGTAAAGAAAGATGCAAAACCATGCCTGATAAGATGGGTCCTTCTGCTATAAGAATTTGACTTTGAAATCAAGGACCGTAAAGAATATGAAAATCAAGTAGCGGATCACTTGTCACGACTTGAAGATGAGGGGAGAGTAACAAATGATGAGGAGATTGATGACTCCTTCCCTGATAAACAGGTATTAGCGGCAACAGTCGATCTCATTCCATTATTTGCTGACTTCGCCAATTATATTTTCAGTGATATGATGATAGATGAGTTAACTTTCCACCAACGAAAATAGTTCCATCATGATGTGAACAAATACTTCTGGGATGAGCCGTATTTATTTCGAGTTTGTGCTGATAACCTAATAAGGAGATGTGTTGCCGAAGCAGAAATGTTGATTATCTTGGAGGCATGCCATTCATCTCCTGTTGGAGGACACCATGGGGTTGCTTGGACTGACCAGAAATTTTTGCAGTGTGGGTACTATTGGCCTACAATACGTCAAGATGCTCATAACTATGTGAAGGCATGTGATGAATGCCAGAGATAAGGGGATATCTCTCGAAGGAATAAATTACCTATGACCCCTGTTCTGGAATTAGAATTTTTTGATGTATGGGGCATAGACTTCCTGGGGCCGTTTGTGAGCTCATATGGCCAGAAGTACATTTTGGTAGCAGTGGACTGTGTATCAAAGTGGGTAGAAGCTGTAGCATTGGCAGATAATGATGGAAAAAATCTTGCAACTTTCTTGAAAAAGAACATCTTCTCAAGGTTCGTCACTTTGAGAGCTATTATCAGCGATGTGGGGTCCAATTTTTGCAACAAAGATTTTAGTGTGTTGCTGGCAAAGTACGAAGTTAAGTAGTAGAAAGTGTCTTACCCTTATCATCTGCAATCAAGTGGACAAGTGGAGGTGTCAAGCCTAGAGATTAAAACCATCCTGGCCAAAACAGCGAATGCTAACCGAACAAATTGGTCTCGAAAACTTGATGATGCATTATGGGCGTACCGAACAACATTTAAAATTCCTATTAGAATGTCTCCATATCAGCTAGTGTTCGGGAAAGCCTGTCATTTACCTATTGAGTTGGAACATAAGGCTCTGTGAGTAATCAAGAAGCTCAATTTGAATGGGAGCGAGGCTGTGCATTTAAGGCTGGATCAGTTTAATGAGATGGAAGAGTTCTGTCTGAGGGCATACAAGAGAGCTACATTATACAAGGAAAAGATGAAGATGTACCATGATAGGAGGATTAAAAAGAGGGAGTTTAGCTCTAGAGATCTTGTGTTGTTGTTCAACTCTAGACTCCATCTGTTTCCGAGAAAACTTTAATCAAAATGGTCTAGCCCATTCAAGGTGACACAAGTATTCCCATATGGAGCTATTGAGCTTGAAAATCAAAAAGGGGAATGCTTCAAAGTGAATGGACAACTTGTGAAGAAGTACTGTGGAGTAATAGAGGAGGTAAATGTGTTAGAGTTGGTTTATCTCGATAAAGTTTGAGTAATCAAGGTACCCGAGTAGTGCCGTGATATTAAATTAGGTGCTGCTTAGGAGGCAACCCAAGAATGTTGTATTTATGGTTGATTTTGCTATTGTACTTGCTTAAAAGGGGTGTTAAGTGTGCAGGAACAAGTACTCATGAAGTTGGTGACGACCACAATTGACGGGCCATCAGAAACTTGATGAGCCATCACTGTGAACTGCCAAGATGAAAGAAAAATAGAGGTGTTCAGGATAAGCTTGACGACTGAGTTGATGAGCTGTTAGTTGTGTCTTCAAAAGTGGTTGCAAGAACATGGAATCTGGATAAAAATAATGGCACATATGATGGAACGTTATCCCTATGACAAACCATCAACACCTTCATCACTTGAAGATAACTGAAGGCATCGGTAGTGTTAGCATGACGAGTAAGTTGATGGAACATCGTTTGACCAACGGACTCCACTTGCTCCATCATCTAAGTAGGTGATCATTCCACCCAACTTTCAACCAACCAGAGATGGTGCAAGAAGGAGGGTTGAGAGAGC
>JACEIK010003469.1:53538-64588 GCA_018107945.1 Datura stramonium | reverse complement strand
CTGTGTTACCCAAGTACCCGGATATAAAGGCCAAGTACAAGTTCTATATCTTGGGATGGATGAGTTAAGCACTAGGTCTCTATTACCCTACCATGGTTCGTGAATTCCATGCGAATTACATAGCTATTCTGGAGGGTCTTTGCAAAAAGGGGCAGAAATCACCAGAAATGCAAATATAGAAACGCATACCAGTCCGGGGAGAAATGGTAGATATCTTAACAGAAACCATAAATAGAATTCTTTACGGGCCTGACTTTATGCCACCAGTTAACATCGTCAAATTTGAAAATCGAATAAGAGAGTGGCATAATCAGTGTGGCTGGTTAACGCAGGTCTTAACGGATGGAAAACACTCATGGCTGGCAAACACTAAGGAAAGAACAGTGAAGTCCACACTAATATCTGCAGCAAATTTTTTGTAGGCAGTCGACTTTGACTATTCCCAATAGGGGGAGATAACACTTTAGACGAAGATAGAGCGGTGCTAGTACTGAGCCTACTGTCAAGGTTCCCTTTAACATTGGAGCAATTATCACTAAGGAGATGAATTATAGAGCAGTGAAGTTTATCCACATCATTTCCCTTTCCATGCTTAATCACCAGGCTATGTAGAGAAGCTCATGTACCCATATTGGCTGGAATTGATGTGGAGACTTATTCTACAAAGAAGTATGACTTAGAGAAGTCAAAGGATGAATCCAGATATGACTTGAAGCTTCACAAACCAATTCCTGAGGTGTTCGGGCCCAGTGGTTGAACTGCGAAGGCAATGAAAACATCCATTGAGCCAGCTGGAGAAGCCACAGGAGCAAAGTTAGTTTTCCAGGCTACCCCAATTAATACATCCACACCATCTACTTCTGGTGCGATTGAGACACAACTGGAGGGGGAATCAGCTGAGACATCGTCTGTCATACCCCAATCTTCACAATATGCATTCACTCCAGCAAACTTTTCTCGGGTGGTCAGAAAAGAAGACAAACAAGACAAGCAATTGAAGCTGTTTTTTGAGTAGCTAGGCCCTTTTGTTAACCGAGCCATCACAGTCGCTTTAGAACCATACAAGCACCTTCATGCTCGTATGGATGACATGGAGGTGAGGGTGAATGATAGGCTGAAGGACCTCACAGTTCCACAGTTGGCAAGGGTTGAAGTTCAGCTGGAAAATGCTCCAATAACATTCTAAAGTTACAACAGGAGCAGCAACCTGTAGAGTTCTTGATTGCCGAATTTGAGGAGTTAGAGGATAATGCACCCTTCATTGATCTGCTGGGAGAGCAGCCTAAGGCAACCAAAAAAATTTTGAGAGATGATGTTAGAGATGAAGGAAAATCCCGCAAGAAGAAAAAACATAAGCGCAACAAACAGGAGAAGGCTAAATTGCGAGAGGCTCTGAAACAATCTAGGATAGAAGAGGAGATGCACATTGAGGAGATACGAACTAGGGTTGGTGGAACCTCTTCTAGTTCAGCACCCCGAGTTGAGAGGCATGTCATAGGGGCCATAATTCATTCAGAGTCGACAACTCTCATCATACTGCTTTCGGCTACGGCGGCTGCCACACCTTATCCATTGACCGCGACAACCGCCACTATTGACGGCTCTAGAATCATTCCACACAGACAATTGTGCCAGACTCTGGAGTATAGAGATTCACAGGTCTACCCTATTTCCAGTTTGGGAGCTTTACATATATATGCATTGGGGACAATGCCATTCTTTGTTGGGGGTGGGGGTACCTGTGAGTCTGTCACACAAGTTGATTTTGAAATTCTATGTTATTTGATCTATAAAAGAAAATTTGGAAAAAAATTGAAGCAGTTGAGGAAATGAACATCTTTTTGTTAAAATTGTTGTAAAATGGAGATCCCTACAATCTTTTGATGTGGCATGTGTGTATCTTTGTAACATATTGACTTTGAAGGACCAATGCATAACATTATTTGTATACTGATAGAGCAACTGTGCTTAAGCTTGGGCATATGTTGATAATCAGTCACTGATAGTGCAAATTGGTGCCAAGTGTGTGTGAGATTAATTGATGTTGTTTTCACATTATGCATAGGAAAACCTTACATTGTGGACAAATTTATATTCCTAGCAGACTTCGTAATTCTGGACTGCGAAGTCGATTCTGAGGTCCCCATCATTTTGGGGCGACCATTCCTTGCAACAGGTAGGGCCCTAGTAGATGTGGAGGTAGACCAGTTAAAATGTAGATTGAATAAATAAGAGGTTACCTTCAACATTAGCCGGACTATGAAACAGCCAAAGGAATTAAGCATAGTCTCAGCACTAGAGGATGGAGATGAATTACTTGACGAATTCTGAGTATTCAAGAGACTTGCATCGTGCCGCGATGTTAAATCAGGCGCTGCATGGGAGGCAACCCATGGAGGTGTTTTGGTGAAGTCTGAGTAGCCAAAACACCCATGTCGTGCCACAACATTAAATCAAGCGCTTCTTGTTAAGGTTGTAGGATAACTGACTGGGAAAGGATCATAAGGAATCTTTTGTTAGCCTATATGACTACCCAAACAATGTGAATAATCCCTTGATCCCCGATTTTTATCCTGATTGACCCGTTCATTTCATTAGCCTATTTATCTACCTAATTTTTTTTTATAATGAACATATTTTGGCCCTGGTCCTCCTTGGACATTGTGTACCTCAACTTAAGCAAATCGCTTAAGTTGAGGGTGGCTATAGTAGGGGTGCATAAAAAGTTGGGTATAAAAGGTAGAATCTGCTGATTGAAAATAAATGGGTGTCGTGTGGTTGATGAAGAAAAGAGCACAAAGTTCCAATTATCAAAAATATATAGTGATGTTTTGATGAGGAAAAGGAATATCCTAATGAAAACCACACCCATGAGTTGAGAAGGAAAATGAATAAAAGATAATAAGGGTGATAAAATAAGAGCAGAGCAAGAGAAATAGCGTAGCACCAAGGAGGGTCAAGTCACTTTATCTATATGTACCATACCTGTACCCAAGCCTACATTACGTGCCAAGAAAGTCCTATACTGATCCTAATCAAGTGTCCGAAGAATCTAAAACAATGATGATAAAGGCAAGCTTATGCTTTCGCATGTGCATTGTTATGAATTTTTTTTGTGAGAGTGAGTGTCTTGTTCTAGTCCCCAGGAAATTAACTTTGGATGTGAGTTGGGACTTCTTTGTGGTAAGGGCACTACAAAAGCATTAGTGATGGCTGGTTGTTGGGATTGTTGTTGTTTGTGTATGTAACATACTATGTTGATATCATCATGTCATCATCCTCATAAATAAATATGTTTAATGAATGCCATCTGTTCATGTCCTATTTAGAAAAAGGGGAGTGTTAAATATGAAATAATCTACTTTGAGAATAACAACTGCTATAGTTATCCCAATTTTCTTTTGTTTTAATGAGGTGTCTAGTGTGTTGCTTGAGGACAAGCAAATATTCTAAGTTGAGGGTGTTGATGTGCATCATTTGATGACGCATTGGATGCTTTTAGCTATGAATTAATGTAAGTTCTTGAGAAACATTTGGTTATTTTGATGGTTTTGTGTGTATTATACAAGAAAATAAAGCAAATCAAATAAATGGTGTGAAATAGGCTAAAACAACAACGTGAATAGCCTATCTATCAGGTTGTCACCAGTGCGACGGACCGTCACCTCCATCGTCGGGCCTAAACAAAAGCATAAAAAAAAGAAGTGAAAGTAACGATCTAGGTGACAGAGCTTCACCTCTCGGATGGACCGTCACGATCACCGTCACAAAGATGAAGAATTAAGGGAACACTGGATAAGGAGCAATGGACCGTCAGCTCTATGACAGACCATCAAGAATACCATCAACAAGATGCATATTTGCTGATACACTGGATAAGGAGTGATGGCCTATATAACGGACCATCATCTGGACGATGGGACGTTCACTTGGGAGTCACTTGAGAAGCAGGACTCTGATTTTTAATATAGTATTGAATTATTTTAGACTATAAATAATAGCTGCTAGGTTTATTTTTGGGTATCAGATTTTTGGGAGAGGAAGGGATGATTTGAGACTTTGATAGAGAAAAACACCAAATCCATACGTTACTTTTGAAAGAGTCTTGAAGAAATATTGTTGAGTTTTTGGAATCACAATCAAGATTTCATCTCTTTTTTGTAAGTTAAACCTTCTTTGATGAATGTGATTGCTGTTATGAACGCAATGACCATGTGTAGCTAAGTTCATTACTAGGGTTGTGTGATACATGGCAGAATGATACACTGATGGTGAATGATGTTGGGACTAATTTAATGTAAATGTGTGTATTACTAGTATCTTTGTTTTGAATGATTTCTAATGGTTGCAAACATTAGGACAAACCCTAGATTTGACATACTTGAGTAAGGTGTATAAATCTAGATGAAAAGGGATTAGTATAGGAATTCAAGGTATTAAACCTTGACTGATGATTAATTCTGTAATAAGATTAATCAACCTGGGTTAATTCTTGTAACTCATTTATTATCACTCTTAGTTTGAGAAGATAAGTGTGATACCTTTCTGATAACGGCACGGACAGCGGAAGACTCTAAAAATTAGAAGATTAGAAAGGGGGAAGGAATTAATTCTTGAAAAGAGAAGAAACAAGAAATAATGAATTAATTAAGAAGAAGTAGAAGAAGAAAAGGGGGAGAGAGAACTCCAACAAGGAATCTTACAATTGGAGAAATCAAAGTTATGGTTCAAAGTAGAACAAAAAGGGAATAACCCAAAGGGAACCTATAATGATCTCATAATCCACAAGGCTGCTACTAATATATTAAATCAAACTTAGTTACAATGAAGGGAAATAACCCCTTCATATAGAATCCTAGAAGAGGCTAGTCAAAGACTCAATTAAAGAAATTATGTTCCCTAGGGATATAGAAGGATTCCCACACTTAGAACAATGTAGTCAACATAGATTAAAATAAAATATTAATGGCATTGAAAGCTGCCACACACAAAATTCTAGAAACTCAACGTCTATAAAACAACTCTTAAATATTCTAGAAACTAATAAAAAATCAATGCAATATTTTCTCCCATTGGGGGATGATTTGGCCCCATTCCATCTCATTTTGAACTTTAATTTGGGCCTCCAAATAGATGTAAGAGTTGAAGAAAATATCTTCATTAGGCTTGAGATCTTCTTCCATCACTAGAGACTTTTTAATAGCTAATTGCAGCCCATTTGAGTTTGTCTTGAAATTTCTTATTTGATGAAGCTTTCAAATCCTTATCCATGTATTTTAATGACATTGATCTGCCATGGATGCTATCATTTTCCCCTTCTTAAAGAAGATTCACCCTCGAATCTTGACATTGACTATATCTACACCTTCATTGGATTTAAGCTTCTTTGGTTGTTATCATTCTCCCTCACTTAAAGAAGATTCATCCTCAAAGCTTGGCCAATACCATATTTGCTCTTTTAAACAACTTAACCTGACCATTGGATATACCATAATCATGATATAGATCAAAAGAAATTCTTTTGAGAAGTGACTTTGATTGAACCTATAAAACAGGATCTTCAGAACAAGATAAAGATACTAAGAAGTTAGAAACCTGTGAGCACTTCTCCTTCTCTACACTTGAGAAATTACATTAATCATTTAGCTACACATTCTCAATGTCTATGGCTTCAAATGTTTCATGTGTCTCATTGCCTTCATTGGCAACTTCTTCTGTGATATTCTCAAACCATAACAGATTAGAGAACACTTTAAAGTCTTTTCCAATTTCTTCCCATAGTGAGTTATTGTACACTTTAAAACCCCAGCCAATGTTAGTTTCTTCTTCAAATGAGGTACTATCATCCTCTTCACAAGGTTCATCCTCGAATTTCGGCATGGGTTGAGAAGTGGTACTAAAATAAGAAAGATTTAGAAAATTGGAATCTGAACTAGATTCTCACTCTCAAATTTTCTTGGACTTGTTCACTCAAGTTATCCTGCTCCTCTCTTTCATCACATTTTGTCAGATTGCTCATGTGAGAAACATAATCAAAATGGGAAGGATCACTCTCAATTTGAGTTATATCTTCACTTAAAACTTTGACCTCATGAATTTATGGTACAAGTTCATGTCACGACTCAAGCGTAGACCCAGATCGTAGACACGGGACAAGGGACCTCGAGAGACCCCAAGTCGACCCATGAAATAAGCATTCAACTAACTCATTTAATAAACATGCAGAAAGAATAATTATAAACTCAGCGGAAGTCTCATACAATGGCACATCATAAAAATATCTGAAGCTATACATACATAAGTCCGAAAGCCTCTCGTCTAGATGAGTTGATGGGACAAGACCCCAACTAACTCCAGAAAAACACAAAACTGAAGTATGACATGAAGCTGAAAGCCTAGTCCTCGAAAGATGAGGAATCACCAATCACGCAGGTGCTAACTCTGATAAGAAACTACGAGCGGGGCTGAACCTGAGAACCGATCCCTGCATCATGAAACGATACATCATAGAAAGTATGCGGTCAGTCGTGAAATGTACCGAGTATGCAACGTAAATAAGACGGCTAGGTAAAATAAATCATTTAAAACATTTTATAACATATCATAAGCTTTCAACATGAGAGGAAGGGTATACATACATTCTTTCTGAAATCATAATCTTATCATAATATGTCCATGCATTTCTTTATAACATCATGACTGATTCGAATGACTCAAAGATGAACATAACATTTATATCAAAAGCTGAACAATGAGTCTAACCTTACTTTTAGAACATGCATGCATAAAGTAATCATCATGAGTAATGAATATTCAAGTCTGAACGTTATAGACAGTGGGAGACTCATCACTTAACCGACATACCACGATAGAGCTTACGTGGTCCCGACTATTACATTCAAGTGGGCAGAGCCGTCCAAAACCTTACTAGGGCTAAGGACGCTACCATGATATTGATATCAAGTTGAAGGTCCAATCGGGCGGGGATAGCTCTCAAAGGAGATCCCAATAATATAATAGTATCAACCTATGTTGGCGCGTAGTTCTAGGGCATAGGGTAATCGACCCTTAACCCACTCGGTGCTAGACTCTTCTTCCAAAAACATACAATGCTCTATAACATATATAACGATGCTCAACATCGTCTATTGACGAAGCTCAACATCTTCTAATGACGAAGCTCATAAGGAAATCATGCATAGACTCGACATCATATGGAAATGAAGCTCAACATTGTCCTTTGAAAAAGCTCCATAAAGACATACATCCCAATTATGAATTCACGCATATGAGAAGCTTTATTTCGAAACATACCACAAGCTAAATCATAGGTGGGAGAATCTACTCCAAATCATGTGGTAAGCTACATGTAGAAATATTTAACTCAACATACCACAAGCTAGAATTTATGAAAAATTGGGAAACTTTACTTCAAACAATGTGGTAAGCTTATGTCAGGAAAATCAACACTTTAAATCATCATGTGGGCATTGCCCAAAGCTTTATCATACTAGGATATACACATTTTATTTTGAAAACAACATCATAATCATCGGTAGCTTTAGAAACATTCTTTTTATCATTAAATCTCATCATCATCATACATTCAACATCATTCTCTTCTTTCATGAACTTCTCATCCATGGGCATTCAATTTCATGATTTTAGAAATCACAATTTGGGTTGAAAACAATTTAAAATCTGCCTAAGCTTCACAATTCATCAATATAAATATAATCTAATCATACCCATGTATAGAGATTGAAGAATTATGCAATTGGGTAAAACCCCATACATGATCTAACACCCTCTAATCGCCCAAGCTGAGATCCCAATGGAAACCTTGAGATTTTTCCTTGAATCTCCTCTTAAAACTTTCAAACTTGCATGCATGGGAAGAATGTCTTAGAATAGGTTTTCCCCAGCAAAAAACCCACTAAAACGAGCCTTAAACGATGTAGTATAGGTTTTAGGAACTTAAGAATTACGAAAAGGCCCTTACTAAATTCGCAGGAAAACACTGCCAGGTCCTAAAGGGTGACCTGACGACTCGTCAGGATAGGCAACGACTCATCGAGTCGCTCGTTAAGTACACTGGGTAACAGGTCTGCTGTGGCTTGTAACGGGGGACTTAACGACTCGTCCCCAGTGACCACGACTAGTGGTCACCTCCCGTCAAGTACACTACCTTAAGATCAATGAAAATCCACTTTGCGTGATCACGACTTGCCTCACGAGTCATTAGGTCTGACCACGACTCGTAGGGTCCCGTCCGTTAGGTACACTGGATAATCCTTCTATAAAAATTCCAACTCCACCCCACGATTGACATGATGACTTGTGGTGGCTGACCACGAGTCATTTCCTCACTAGTGGGGACCTCAATCCTTCACTTCCCCCAGGCCTCCCCACGAGCCACTTGACGACTCGTGGGGTCTCCTCACAAGTCGTCCCATGACTCGTCCTGTGCCTGCAACATCAATTTTACAATTTTCCCATTTCAACTCCCGGGTCCGATCTTTGAGCTTTCGGGATATAACAATATCTCCCCTTGGGAACATTCATCCTCGAATGTTGGAAACACAGAGAAAACATAGAAATATGCAATCATCATATGCAAATACTGATTATTGAAATTGAAAACTGACGGAATGACTACCTTCAAAAAGAACTACATAGCTGGATTGAATTCAGACCTCACATACATTTATCATAGCATGATTCAAACTTGCGCACATGAACTGAACATGGAAACTGATTAGATAATTAGGACAGAAACTGATACCTCAAACTGAAACTGGGCCGGTAGGGAACAAGTGGGGCTATTTAGCCATCATAGCCGCTTTGACTTCCCACGTAGCTCCCTCAACATGCTAGTTTCTCCACAACACCTTCACCGAAGCTACTTCTTTGTTCCTCACCCTCCGAACCTGATGATCCAATATTGCAACTGGAATCTCCTCATAACTAAGGCTATCTCCCATACCAACACTTTCTACCGGGAAAACTAAAGATGGGTCACCCAAGCACTTTTTCAAGAGCAATACATGAAAGACGGGATGAACTGAAGATAACTCTGATGGAAAGTCCAACTCATATGCTACCTTACCAACCCTTCTCATAGCTCGGTAGGGACCTATATAGCGGGGACTGAGTTTTTCTTTCTTTCCGAACCGCATGACTCCCTTCATGGGAGATACCTTTAGAAATACACAATCGTCCACCTCAAACTCCAAATCTCTTCTTCTCACATCCACATATGACTTTTAATGACTCTGAGTAGTTTTTAGCCTGTCCCTTATCAACTGAACCTTCACCATAGCCTCGTTAACCGAATCAGGTCCTATCATAGCTGCCTCACCAACCTCAAACCATCTGATGGGAAACCTACACCTTCGACTGTAAAGAGCCTGAAATGGTGTCATTTGCATACTGGAGTGATAGCTGTTGTTGTAAGCAAACTCGATCAAGGGAAAGTGGTCATCCCAACTACCTTTAAAATCCATCACACAGGCTCTCAACATATCCTCTAGAATTTGAATTGTCCGTTCTCCCTAGCCATCCGTTTGTGGATGAAATGTTGTGTTGAGTTTAACCTGAGTCCCAAGTCCTTTTTGGAAAGTCCGCCAAAACTGAGAGGTAAACTGAGTACCTCGGTCTGAGATAATAGACAAGGGCACCCCATGAAGTCGAACCAACTCCCAAATATACATTTTGGCATACTCATCCGCTGAATCTGTAGTTTTGGCTAGTAGGAAATGCGCATCCTTGGTCAACCTATCTACTACCACACAAATGGAGTCATATTGTTCGCGAGTATGAGGTAGACCGGTAATGAAATCAATATTAATCTCTTCCCACTTTCAAATAGGAATGTAAATATCCTGCAATACGCCTCCTAGCCTTTGATGCTCAACTTTCACTTGCTGACAGTTCGGTCACTTGGCTACGAATTCTGCAATATCCTTCTTCATGCCGTTCCACCGATATATTTCCCGCAAGTCATGATACATTTTGGTGGTAACTGGATGGATAGAATACCTAGATCCATGTGCCTCATGCAATATCCGGTCCCTCAAATTATCAATATATGTAACACATAGACGACCCTGGTACCGCAGTACACCATCTCCCCCTTGGGAGAAAACCTCCACCTTTTGACTTCGAACGACTTCCTTCAGTCTGCTAAGTGCATTTTCTACCATATTAGCCTTGCCCGAGTGGTAAAGAACACTCATATCATAGTCCTTAAGTAGCTCCAACCACCTCCTTTGACGAAGATTGAGGTCTTTCTGCGTGAACACATATTGCAAGCTCTTGTGATCCGTGAATACATCCACGTGGACCCCATACAAGTAATGTCGTCATATCTTCAATGCAAACACCACCGCGGCCAATTCAAGATCGTGGGTTAGGTAGTTCTTTTCGTGGATTTTTAACTATCTCAAGGCATAAGTTATCACTTTCCCACGTTTCATCAACATACAACCAGTCTGACTCGCAAAGCATCACAATACACCACAAAACCATCGGTTCCCTTAGGTAGGGTCAACACTGGTGCTGAAGTGAGTCGGGTCTTCAACTCATGGAAGCTTTTCTCACAAGCCTCCGACCATTGAAACTTCACCTTTTTCTGAGTCAACTTAGTCAATGGTGCAGCAATAGATGAAAAACCCTCCATAGATCTCCGAGAGTAACCCGCTAAGCCTAAAAAGCTCCTGATATCTGATGGATTCACCGGTCTGGGCCAATTCTTTACCACCTCGATCTTCTGAGATTCTACTTTTATGCCCTCACCTAATACCACATGGCCCAAAAATGCCACCGAGTCCAACCAAAACTCACATTTGCTGAACTTTGCATACAACTGATGATCCTTGAGGATCTGAAGCACTATTCTCAAGTGAGCGGCATGCTCCTCCCCGCTCCCAAAGTATATAAGGATGTCATTGATCACAGGCAAAAATATAATGCCCGTGATACGCTTTACAACTTGAATTAGTCGTGTTGTCTAAGTTATTTTATACATTTTCATGTAATTTTATATAAA
>JACEIK010003469.1:0-23718 GCA_018107945.1 Datura stramonium | reverse complement strand
TCTAAAACTACCCATGATTTTGATGTTGTTTCCTAAATGAATCGATTGGATTCTAGAATGATAGAGCTTTGGGTAATACCCACATGTTGATTAAAGTGATAATTTTCCCAACATATTCTTACGACATTGTTTAAAGAGAAATTTACCAATCCTTATTATAAATTCTAGCTTGTGGTATGTCGAGTAAATACTTCTACATTTAGCTTACCACATGATTAGGAGTAGATGCTCCCACCTCTTATTAAGCTTGTGGTATGTTTCGAAATAAAGATTATCATATGCGTTAATTTATAATTGAGATGTATGGAACCATTGAGCTTTGTCGAAGGACAATGTTGAGATTCATTTACATATGATGTCCAGTCAATGCATGATTTCATTAATGAGCTTTGTCAATAGACAATGTTGAGCTTTGTTGCATACGATGTTGAGTCATGCATGATTTCATGTTGAGCTTCGTCAATAGATGATGTTGAGCTTCGTTATATATGATGTAGAGCATTTCGTGTTTTGGGAGAAGAGTCTAGCACTGAGCAGGCTAAGGGTCGACAACCCCATATCCCAGAACTACACGCCAACGTAGGTTGATTCTATTATATTTGGTACCTCCCTTTTGAGCTTTCCCCAGCCTTAATGGCCCATGAGCTTGATATCGATATCATGGTAGTGTCCTTAGCCCTGACAAGGTTGACGGCTCTACCCACTTGAGTGTAATAGTCGGGACCACGTAAGCTCTATCGTGGTATGTCTGTTAAGTGATGAGTCTCCCACTATCTATATCATTCAAATTCGCATATCCATTACTCATGATCATTATCTTATGCATGCATGTTCAAAAAACAAGGTTTGACTCATTGTTCAGTTTTGATATAAATGTCACATTTTAGCTTTGAGCCATTCGAGTCTTTTATGATGTTCTAAAGCTATGCATGGACATGTTATGGTAAGAGTACGATTTCAGAATGAATGCATGTAGTCTACTACTTACTTTTGAAAGCTTATGATATGTATGAATGGTTTTAAAAGAAATGATTTATTTTATTTAAGCGGTTTTACTTACCTTACATACTCGGTACATTCTACGTATTGACCGCATACTTTCTATTCTGCATCATTTCATGATGCAAAATCCAATCCTCAGGTTCAGCCCTATTCGTAGTCGCTTATCAGAGTCAGTACCTGCTTGTTTGGTGAGTCCTCATCTTTTGAGGACTAGACTTTTAGTTATCTTGATTGTATTTTTAGTTTCAGTATTGTTGAGCCAGTTCGGAGTATTGTCCCATTAGCTCATCCAGATTAGAGGCTTATCAGACTTAGACATGTATTTAGCTCCAGATGTTCATTCTGTTGTTATGTTAAGTTAGACTTCCGCTGAGTTTATGATTGTGTTTCTTCATGTTTATTGAATGAGTTAGTGAATGCTTATGCCATAGGTTGACTTGGGGTCTCTCGGGGTCCCTTGACCCGTATCTACAATCCGGGCCTCCGTTCGAGTCGTGACAAACTTGGTATCAGAGCCATAGGTTTGAAGTGTCCTAGGGAGTCTGAAAGCCATGTTAAGTAGAGTCTTTTTCATTAGTGTGAAGTGCGCCACACTTATGACGAAGAGGCTACGAAATGTTATAGGAAATGTTCCATCTTTCATGATCTATGTCGTGCGATGAAGAGTCTTTCTATCCCTCTAATTCATGCTATTCACGATTGCAGAGTATGGCTCCTCGAAGAGTACACGGACGGAGATATGGAGATGGTGAAGGCCACGAGGATGGCATGGGTCGTGGGCATCAGCAAGTCCCACCAGTTCAGGAGCCTCAGGCACCGGAGCCAGCCACCCACGCTGAGTTTCGAGCCACTATACAGATGCTTGCGCAGGCCTTGACCATTCAGGTCAATCAGCAAGCTGTTGTGCATATTCCACAGAATGGCAGTGCAGCGGCGGCTCGAGTCAGGGACTTCTTAAGGATGAACCCGCCAGAGTTTCTTGGGTCCAAGGTAAATGAGGACCTACATGAGTTCGTGGATGAGGTTATCAAGATCACCCAGGTCATGGAGGTGAGTAGTGTTGAGTGCGCAGAGTTAGCCTCCTACCAATTGAAGGGGGTTGCACATATCTGGTTCCGTCAATGGAAGGATATCAGGGTTGTTGGAGCAGGTCCGGTCATATGGGAGGAGTTTCAGGTTGCATTCCTCGATCGGTTCTTCCCTTGAGAGACGGGGGAGCTAAAAGCAGCAGAGCTTGTGAACCTAAAGCAGGGGAGGATGACAGTACTAGAGTATTCCCTTAAGTTCTCCCTCCTATGGAAGTATGCTCCTGAGTTAGTGACAGACCAGAGGGCGCGAGTGAGTAAGTTTGTGCATGGGATAACAGGTTACTTGGATAAGGAATGCAGGATTGCTATGCTCCATCAGGACATGGTCTTCCCTCGGATGGTGTTGTACGCCCAACAGATGGAGGCGGCACATTCGAGAGAGAGAGAGGCCAAGAGGGCCAGGACTGATGATCATAGATTTCCTCAACTTAGGTCAGGAGGTGGGCACTGTCAGCAGACCCACCAGAGATCATCCGCCCCAGCTTCATCAGCCTTGAGTGTGCCATCTCGTCCTAGGCATGATCAGAGAGGGCGAGCATCAGGCTCAAGGGGTCGTAGCAGCAGGCCCACAGATTCAAGTGTTCCAGCTTGTCGCAGATGTGGCCGAGGGCATCCAGGCCAGTGCTTGGTAGGTTTGGGTGCGTTTTTTGGGTGGGGGAAACCTGGACACATGCTTAGGATTATCTAGCAGCGAGACAGGAATAGGTTGGGGGCCTTGGCCCAGCTTTTAGCTCAGCAGCCCCACCCCCTCGCTTAGCACATCAGGGGGTATCTACAAGTGCAGCTGGCAGTTAGCGCTAGAACAGATTGTATGCCCTAACATCTCGTCAGGAGCAGGAGGTTTCCCTGGACATGGTTACTGGTATGTTACGAGTCTTCCGTGTTGATGTTTATGCTCTGTTAGATCTAGGGGCCACCTTGTCCTGTGACACCTTATGTAGCTAGTAGCTTCAGAGTCAGTCCCAATGTCTTGTCAGAATCCTTTTTAGTTTCTACTCATGTAGGTGACTCAATTATAGCTAAACGGGTGTATAGAGATTTACCGATATTGGTCCACCATAAGGTCAACTCAGCAGATCTAATAGAGATAGCCATGAACAATTTTGACGTTATTCTCAGCATAGATTGGTTGTATGGTTGTTATGCTTCCATTAATTGTAGGACCTGGTTTGTAGAAATCTATATTTTCGGGTGAGCCAGTCTTAGAATGGAAGGGTAGTTCAGCTATTCCTGTAGGTCGCTTTATTTCCTACCTCAAGGCTAGGAAGATAATTTCTAAGGGTTGCATGTATCATTTGGTTAGGGTCAAGGATGTTGAGTCCGAGATCCCGATTATCCAGTCAGTTCCAGTAATGCGTGAGTATCCAGAGGTCTTTCCTAATGATTTTCCAAGTATTTCTCCCGAGCGTGAGATTGATTTCAGTATTGACCTTCTTTCTAATAAGCAGCCTATATATATTCCTCCCTACAAGATGGCCCATCCGAGTTAAAAGAGTTGAAGGATCAGTTAAAGGATTTACTAGAAAATGGCTTCATTAGACCGAGCCAGTCTCCATGGAGTGCACCGATTTTATTTATTCGGAAGAAAGATGGTTCCCTTCATATGTGCATTGATTATCGGTAGTTGAACAAAGTCAATATGAAGAACAGGTACCCCTTACCCAGGATTGATGATTTGTTTGATTATCTTCATGGTGCTAAGTGTTTCTCAAAGGTAGATCTCAGATCTGGGTATCATTAGCTCAGAGTTTGGGGGATTGATATCCCGAAGATGGCGTTCAGAACACGGTATGGTCATTATGAGTTTGTAGTTATGTCTTTTGGACTAAGGAATGCTCCTACAACTTTTATGGACTTGATGAACAGGGTATTCAAGCCATATTTGGACATGCTCGTGATTGTGTTCATCGATGACATCTTAATATACTCTCGGAACGAGGAGCATGCCCCTCACTTGAGAGTAGTGCTTCAGACCCTCAAGGATCGCCAATTGTATGCAAAGTTCAGCAAGTGTGAGTTTTGGTTGGAGTCCGTGGAATCCTTGGGCCATGTGGTGTCTAGCGAAGGCATAAAAGTATAATCGCAGAAAATTGAGGCGGTGATGAATTGGCCCAGACTGGTGAATCCTTCAGATATTCGGAGTTTCTTGGGCTTATCCGGCTACTATCGAAGGTTTGTTGAGGGTTTCTCATCCATTGTAGCGCCTTTGACTAAGTTGACCCAGAAAAAGGTGGAATTCAAATGGTCGGATGCTTGTGAGAAAAACTTCCAGGAGTTGAAGGCCCGACTCACCTCAGCACTAGTGTTGACATTACCCGAGGGTACTTATGGCTTTGTTGTCAATTATGATGCTTCGAGAGTCGGACTGGGATGTTTGTTAATGCAGCGTGGGAAGGTAATAACGTACGCCTCGAGATAGCTGAAGGTTCATGAAAAGAATTACCCGACCCATGATCTTGAGTTGGACGCGGTGGTATTTGCATTGAAGATATGGCGGCATTACTTATATGGGGTCCACGTGGATGTATTTACGGATCACAAGAGCTTGCAGTATGTGTTCACCCAGAAAGATCTAAATCTTCAGAAAAGGAGGTGGTTGGAATTACTTAAGGACTATGACATGAGTGTCCTTTACCACCCGGGAAAAGCTAATGTGGTTGCGGATGCGCTTAGTAGACTCTCCATGGAAAGTGTGTCCCACGTGAATGAGGGAAAGAAGGAACTAGTGAAGGATGTCCACCAGCTCACAAGACTAGGAGTTAGATTGATCGACTCAACCAATGGTGTTGTTGTTGTACATAACGGGTCAGAATCGTCCTTGGTGGTTGATGTTAAGTCCAGGAATGATGAGGATACAATTTTGAGGAAACTGAAGGAGGCGGTGCAGAGTCAAAAGGTGGAGGTTTTCTCCCAAGGGGGAGATGGTGTGCTACGATATCAGGGTCGTCTATGTGTCCCAGATGTTGATGATTTGAGAGTTCGGATATTACATGAGGCACATGGTACCAGATATTCTATACATCCAGGATCCACAAAGATGTACCGGGACTTGCGAGACATCTATTGGTGGGATGGTATGAAGAAGGATATTGCGGAGTTTGTAGCGAAATGTCCAAACTATCAACAAGTGAAAGTCTAGCATCAAAGACCCGGGGGCGTACTTCAGGATATTACCATCCCCACTTGGAAGTGGGAAGAGATCAATATGTACTTCATTACAGGCTTACCCCGGACTCGTAGGCAATATGACTCTATTTGGGTTATCGTGGACAGGTTGACTAAGGCGGCTCATTTTCTACCAGTCAAAACTACCGACTCAGCAGAGGATTATGTCAAGTTATACATATGGGAGTTAGTTTGGTTGCATGGAGTGCCTTTGTCCATCATTTTAGATAGAGGTACCCAGTTTACCTCTCAATTTTGGAGGTCTTTTCAGAAGGGACTCGGGACTCAAGTCAAGCTTAGCACGGCCTTTCATTCGCAAATGGATGGTCAAGCCGAGTGAACACTCCAGACCCTTGAGGACATGTTGAGGACATGTGTTATGAATTTTAAAGGTAATTGGGATGATCATTTGCCCCTGATTGAGTTTGCTTATAATAAGAGTTACCACTCTTGTATCCAAATGGCACCGTTTGAGGCTCTGTACAGGTGAAGGTGTAGATCTCCCATCAGATGGTTTGAGGTTGGTAAGGCAGATATGATAGGACCGGATTCGGTTAATGAGGCGATGGTGAAGGTTCAGTTGATAAGGGACCAGTTGAAAACCACTTAGAGTCGTCAGAAATCGTATGATGATGTGAGGAGAAGAGATTTGGAGTTTGATGTGGACGACATGGTATTTCTAAAAGTACCTTCCATGAAAGGAGTCATGCGGTTTGGGAAGAAAGGTAAAATCATTCCCCGCTATGTTTGTCCCTACCAGATTGTGAAAAGAGTTAGTAAGGTGGCGTATGAGTTGGACTTACCATCGGAGTTATCTTCGATTCATCCCGTCTTCTATTTGTCGCTTTTGAAGAAGTGCTTGGGTGATCCAGCCTTGGTGGTTTCGATAGACAGTGTTGGTGTGAAAGACAGCCTCAGTTATGAAGAAATTCCGGTTTAAATTTTGGATCGACAAGTTCGAAGGCTGAGGAACAAAGAGGTAGCTTCATTTAAGGTTTTATGGAGGAATCAACATGTTGAAGGAGTTACACGGGAGGCCAAAGCGGACATAATGGCTAGATACCCACATTTGTTCTCTACCGGTTCAGTTCTGACTTGAGGTATCAGTTTTGCCGTAATTCTCAAATAAGTTTCCATGTTCAGTTCATGTGCACAAGTTTGAATTCTATTATGATAAATGTATGTGATGCGTGAATTTAGTTCAGCTATGTGGTTCTTTTCAGAGGTAGTCATTCCGTGAAATTTCGATTAAAATAATCAGCATTGGAGTATGATAAATTGTATGTTTCTGTTTGTTGCTTGTTTACTACATTAGAGGACGAATGTTCCCAAGGGGGAGATATTGTAATATCCCAGTAGTTCTTAGGAGTAGACCCGAGAAGCTAAAAGGCAAAACTGCGGTAAGTTGGGAAAAAGGTTGTAGGACGACAGGTACCACGACCCGTGGTAAGTAACCACAGGCCGTCGTTGTGGTCGTGGGTTCAGGTGGTTAGGTACCAGAAGGAAACAACAGTTGATTCAACGACCCGTTGTGGCTTGCAATGACCTGTTGTGGGTAGCCTAGGTAAGGGAGCCCAGATATCAGTGAGAAAGGATGGATAGAAACCACGACCCATTGAAGCGTACGACGAGCCGTGGTGAGGCTTGTTGGGTAGAAGTTCAGAAGGCTCGAGGGGAGAAATCAACGACTAGTTCAACGACCCGTTGGATCCTAGAACGACTTGTCCTGTTCGTCTGTGGTTTGATTCCGAGATATGACTAGGACAGTGCATAGGATGGATAGATACAACGGGTTGTGGTATCCTCCAACGACCCGTTGCTTCACCTGTTGTTTGGTCCAGTGATTAGTTTTTAGCGAATTTAATAAGGGAATTTCCGTTATTTCCTAGTACTAAGGGCTCTATACTACGTCGTTTAGGGCTCGTTTTGAAGGGTTTTAATAGGAGAAGACCTATTCTAAGCTCATACTCCCCATGCATGCAAGGTTAAAGGCTTGAAGGAGGTGATTCAAGGCCAAATTCAAGGTTTCCTTTGGAATCTGCTCTTAGGCAATCGAAGGATGATAGAATTCCTCATTTTCAGGTATGTAGGGTTTTAATTGGTGTCTTCCTTCCACACCCATGCCCAATTCCTATAAATTAGTGTTAAATTATGAATAATCAATTATGGGGTTTGGATCAATTGCATAATTTTTATATCTCTATTCATGGTTATGATTAGATTGAGTTTATATTGATGATTTATGAAGCTTGAGTGGATTCTAACTTGTTTCTCTTATAAAATTTGTTTTTCAAAAAAAAAATTAAATCTGAAACGCCCATGGGTGAAGAGTTCATAAAATGTGTGATTTATGGTAAATGTGTAGTAGTGATGAAGTTGATGATGAGAAACATGTTTCTAAAACTACCCATGATTTTGATGTTGTTTCCTAAATGAATCGATTGGATTCTAGAATGATAGAGCTATGGGTAATACCCACATGTTGATTAAAGTGATGATTTTCCCAACATATGCTTACCACATTGTTTAAAGAGAAATTTCCCGATCCTTATTATAAATTCTATATTTTGGTATGTTGAGTAAATACTTCTACATGTAGCTTACCACATGATTAGGAGTAGATGCTCCCACATATGATTGAGCTTGTGGTATGTTTCGAAATAAAGCTTCTCATATGCGTAAATTTATAATTGAGATGTATGGAACCATTGAGCTTTGTCAAAGGACAATGTTGAGCTTCATTTTCATATGATGTCTAGTCTATGCATGATTTCATTAATGAGCTTTGTCAATAGACAATGTTGAGCTTCATTGCATACGATGTTGAGTCATGCATGATTTCATGTTGAGCTTCTTATATATGATGTAGAGCATTGCATATTTTGGGAGAAGAGTCTAGCATCGAGCGGGCTAAGGGTCAACAACTCTATTTCCCAGAATTACGCGCCAACGTAGGTGGATTCTATTATATTTGGGACCTCCCTTGTGACTTATCCCCGACGTTAATGGCCTATGAGCTTGATATCGATATCATGGTAGCATCATTTGCCCTGGGAAGTTTTTGGAAGGCTCATCCCACTTGAGTGTAATAGTCAGCACCACGTAAGCTCTATCATGGTATGTCGGTTAAGTAATGAGTCTCCCACTATCTATATCATTCGAATTCGCATATCATTACTCATGATCATTATCTTATTCATGCATGTTCAAAAAAGCAAGGTTTAACTTATTGTTTAGTTTTGATATAAATGTTACGTTGTAGCTTTGAGTCATTCGAGTCTGTTATGATGTTCTAAAGCTATGCATGGATACGTTATGATAAGAATACGATTTCAGAATGAATGCATGCAGTCTCCTACTTACTTTTGAAAGCTTATGATATGTATGAATGGTTTTAAAAGAAATGATTAATTTTATTTAAGCGGTTTTACTTACCTTGAATACTCGGTACATTCCACGTACTGACCGCATACTTTCTATGTTGAATTGTTTCATGATGCAGGATCCAGTCCTCAGGTTCAGCCCCGTTTGTAGTCGATTATCAGAGTCAGTACTTTCTTGGTTGGTGAGTCCTCATCTTTCGTGGACTAGAAAGGGCTGGTCAAAGACTCAATTAAAGAGATTATGTTCCCTAGGGACATAGAAGGATGCCCACACTTAGATCAATGTAGTCAACATAGATCAAAACAAAACACTAATGGCATTGAAAGCTACCACACACAAAGTCCTAGAATCTCAACATCTATAAAACAACTCTTAAATATTCTAGAAACTAATTAAAAATCAATGAAATATTTTCTCCCATTAGGGGCTGATTTGACCCCATTCCATCTTCTTTTGAATTTAATTTGGGCCTCCAAATAGATGTAAGAGTTGAAGAAAATATCTTCATTGGGCTTGAGATCTTCTTCCATCACAAGACACTTTTTAATAGTTAATTGCAGCCCATCTGAGTTTGTCTTAAAATTTCTTATTTGATGAAGCTTTCAATCCTTATACATGTCTTTTAATGACATTGAATTTCCATGGATGCTATCATTCTCCCCTTCTTAAAGAAGATTCGTCCTCGAATCTTTACATTTACTATATCTGCACCTTCATTGGATTTGAGCTTCTTTTGTTGTTATCACTATCTAAATAGGTTGAGAAACTTTTGGATAGGATAATCGAGTTAGAAGCTTACACTCATAGCATTAAATGAGTCCCCTGTTGTCATTCACCAAATATTGTTAGGAAAACCATGATGATTATAACCCTAGTTTATTTTCTTCTTGAGTTCAGTAGTAATCGATCATAGGTGATACTTCTTGTATTTGACAAACAGTTGAGCAAAACATAATTCCCAAACCCCCAATGTTACAAAAATATTTGACTAAAAGAAAATAACTACATAAGACTTAGTTACACTATATTCCCTGTGGGATTCGACCCCAACCTTGTTGGGTTCTATATTTGACAACGACCGCGTTATACTTCTTATCATAGAGGTGTAATTTGGGCGTACCAATTTCCTACTTCAATTACCAGACTTTAACCTTCTTAATCTCTTGAATTCATAGGTCAACAACAATCTTAATCTGTGTCACAAAATGCAGCAAAAATAATTCATCAAATGACAGTCACAACAAAACAATAACTCATAGCAACACCAACAACTATAGCCATTTTCTTTACTTTTTTTCACAAGCTTTTGAGGGAGAAAATAAGAAGGGAAAATCACCTAACTTCCTCTATAATACTTCCCCTCAAAGTGAAGTATATTTACAGCTAAATAAATTTCCAGAAATCCTATAAAAATCAAGAAAGAACTCAGCACAAAAATAGTCCAACAGCAGCTCACTAGCTGCCAAATTCCATCGTTGTTGCTTGTAATTTAAGGGGTTTAAAGAGGGTAAAATTATTACATTTATTCTTGGATTTAATCCTTATTCAAAGGTGGAAAATAGGCAGTATAAACCAGCTTCAAAACGAATCAAGTTACCTCCAATTCACTGCCAAAATGAGCTCCAAAATAGTCACCAAAATGGCAGCCAACAAGACTTCCACCGCCATGATTTGGCTAGGATTTCATACAAGTGTAGTAGCTAGAATCACTTACCCTTTTACTTGAAGTAGTTCATGGCTAAAAGAGGAGGGTTCTCCTTCAATTTTCTGGCAGAAAATACAGCACCTTGGCTGTTCAAAACGCAGCAAAATAGCCTACAAACACACCACCTTCACCTTGCAAAAGAACTCTTAACTTGTCTTGTGATTTGATGGAATTTAACTTGATGTTTTGATGAACGGAGAATTTACAAATTTCTTATCCATATTTTGCCCATACTTACCTATATTTTAAGAATAAATTATGTGTGTTTTCTTGTGTTTTTATGATATATTTGTGAAAAAGATCTAACACACATGATTAGATGCTTTTAGGGCGTAAAGTGATGGATTTGGTCTTAATTTTGGCTTAAAAGTGCAAGAATGGAAAAATGGGGTTGATGAAATGAATTAATAGAAGTTGAAATCACGCAGACATACCTGTGCTATGGCTTGTGCAAAACGCAGGCATGGACTGAGTAGGGAGAGATGCAACACGCCAAGCAGTATGGCGTCTTTAGCAGTGCGGCGCACAAAGGTGTGTAGGCAGCAAGAATTCCTATCCCAATTCGACTAGGAACAGAAGCTGCAAAACCCAAGTCAAATCCAAGAAAGAACAATGAAGGCTTAATATACTATTATAAATACCCTTTATTTTTTGTCTTAGGTGTGTCATATCAGTGTTATATTGTGTATTCTAGAAATTTAGTTGTGCACAATTCATACTTTATGAATTTGTGTAATAGCAAGGTTGGACATTTGTTGGAAAATTCATCAAGTTCTATTGACTCTATATAGCTTTGAAGATTTCGTTGAACAAGTTTATATCAAAAGTAAATATTTCATTATAATTTCTTCTACATCTTTTATTTGTTTTCTCATAAACATAAGCGGCTAAATCTCTTAAGTTAGGGTTGTGGGAACTATGATGAATTAACGAATGTAGGCATAATAAAATAGTGATTCTTGAATGGTGAATTGGGTAGATTGTTATTTTCTTCATCTTAATGCTTACTTGCCCATATCTTCCACTTGCCCGCCCAAGGAGGTTGAAGTTAGGAAAAGTAAATAACAATGGAAAATTGAGCCTACAAACCCTCATCCAAATTAACATAAGCTCTAATCGAGGATAGTTAAGTCAAGACTTGTTAGGAGACAAAAATATACACACTTTGATACTGAGAGGAGATAAGTATAATTTATCTACCAAGGCCGAGATACATTACATGAATTAAATGTAAGTCTTACAAAAAATTCACCAAGATAGATCACTAATAAAAGCCTACTAAGTTATGAAATCATGGGGAACACAATCCTAGTAATGTCTTGATAATTTGATACACAACTTAATCATTGTTAGAGTTATTTGCTTTATTTATTTGCAACCCCCCCCCTTCCGAAATATTGATTGCAAGTTAGTTTATTCATCATTAACATATTATTTCTTCCCTATTCCCTGTGGGATCGACCCAAACCTAAGTTAGGTTACTATATTTTACAATGAATGCTTTATACTTCAATTGTGAGGTGTAATTTGTGCATGATCAGATTTTGGTGTTGTTGTTGGGGAGTATAGTTAAGAAATAGTTAATTGGTGTATAAGCTTGACTGGTAATCTTTATTTCATGATTTATGTTTTTATTTTCTCTTTGTGTTGTCGCGGGTGAACAGGGTGAATCCTGTGGCACAAATTGATCTCCCACCGAAGGAGATGACAGAGGTGCAAGGAGCTGAAGCCACGCGCCTAGCAGAAGAAGCTTGAGATGATGAAATAGATAGAAGAGCCGAGGTTGCGGATTTTTCTACCGCTCTAGCAAGGAGGCACTGACAAAACCCCCCTCGTCCTTATGGAAATAATGCTGTAAGGATTTTGCTCTTCGAGGGAAGCTTTACAAGAGGAAGTTGGCTACACGGGAGCTATTGTTCCACTCTTACTACCAGCGAATGCTAAATTTTATGTGACCAGTACTATGATATAGTTGTTGTTACACCCCATAAGTTTTTATTATTTAATTGACACGTCCGTACGTATGTTGAGAGTTTTGGAGTATGACACATGCAAGAAAGGGCCCGGGGGATGAGTATACAAACACGACATCGAGCAAGCAGGAGATCGGGGCTGGAGGCCAGGCACCCTAGGCGCCACGCCATGCTGCCAAGATGACGCGTCGCGCCCCTAGCCTGGTGCTATGGCTAGCGCACCGCTCCCACTAGCCCGCTGCCTCAACTATATTTATGTTGCAAGTCCAAGTTTAAATCATAAAAATATTTCCCAAATATTAGACTTCACCCCTAGATTTCCCTCTCGACTTTTCATCAGTTTCTAGCAAAATTAAGCCACTAAACTCCATCCAAATGCAAATTCATCTTGGATAACAAGTTCTAGGCCTAAAAGGAACATCCCTACGGAGTTATTTCTTGAAAATTTGCTCGGAGTACCGGAGCCCTTCCAAGTAAAAGTTGTCCGAATCACTTCTAATTGAGTCCTAAGCGGCTACAGGGGATAGGTAAGAATTTCTACCTTCTAAACTCTCGGGAATTTATGAGTTTTCGGCCAAATTAAACGGAATTGAATTATAGTTAATATTATTGAAAGATATCATTGTTTGTCGAGTCCTAGTATTGAAAATGGCCTTATTCTCTCAGCGTAGAAGCGCAATTGGGTGGAATTTCCAGGTACATGTTGGAACTAATTGGATAAGCGAGAATCAACATTCGAGGTATGTTAAGGCTATTCCTTTGGCAAGTTACTTTTGTCGTAACATTGGTATGACTAGCACTTCTGTAGTGACTTAAGAACTTGAATGTGGTAGTTAGCCCTTATGAATAGACTTGAGATTGTAGTATAACATCCTTGGTAGGGGTAGGTCATATTTCATACGACCCCTCACTGTAAATAACCAAGGAGCTGCTAATTGTATGAACTGCTTATGGAGCTATAAAATACTTATGGAGCTATGATGTTGCTTATGCCTGCGGGGATATAGATTTCTTACGGAGCCATGATGCTGCTATTACTCACATGAACTACTGAATTGCTTTTGGAGCCATTGTATTGCTTATGAGCTACTAAATTGCGTACAGAGCTATTAAGTGTCTGAAGGGACCAAAGTAAAGCCTTCGAGGCCATATTAGAGTTCTCTATGAACTGCTTCTATGCTAAAGATGATACTACTGACCCTCTTGAGGGCTTGGTTTGTCTGAGACATACTTGTACTACTTATGGAGCATCAGGGGTATTGCTAGGGGTATATAGACTATTTGGAACTTGCCAGTGTTTATGGGGGCCCAGGTAGGTTATTCTGTGTTGATTGCACCTTCCAGGCTTATGGGGACCTGGATAGGTTCTTGTTTGTATATATATTGGCTTATTATGTTTTAGATTGTTGGGCTATTCAGGTTGATCTCTAATCCTCCTTATTGATTACTTTCAGTTCTTCTATTAGCTTTATTCAGCTTTCATTACTACCTTACATATTCGGTACATATTATACTGATGCCCAACTATGGGGCGCTGCATATTTGCCTGCAGGGGCGGATAGTTATGGTTCGGGACCTTCTTAGCTATCAGCCACAGTTAGCAATTCAGTTAGCTCCTTTCCTCCGGGGTTGATAGTTAGAAAGGTTTGTTCTTTTGTTGTACAACTTTTGAGTAGGTCGGGGCCTGTCCCGACCATTGTTCTGCTCTTAGAGGCTTGCAGACTACAGTTTCTTTAATTGTTGGTCGTTGTTGGCCATGTGGGGCCTATATATGTTATGCATTGCGTGTTGGCCATGTGGGGCCTAGTTTATCTAGTTAGTTAGCAGTCTTGTCGTCTTTAGTGTGAATATGACCACCTATTTTCATTCTTTTATAACTAGACAACATGATGGTCTTGTCGGCCGCATAGGATCCCTGTTATTGTCTTGTTGGTTGGGTTAACTATTTTCTTTTACAGGTAGTTAGGTGGCTTTGTTTGGCTCAAGGCTGTGTTTACAGCTAAGATATAGCTCGTTATTTTCTTGATTTTGAGTTGCTGGCAGGCACCAAAGGTGCTTATACCCAGCCAGGTCAGCCCAGGTCCCAGTGTGGCATTAGGTGGCAGTCATGCCTTCAAAGGTGGGGCGTGACAAACTTTGTAATAGAGCAATGTCGTATCCTAGGAAGTCTACAAGCCATGTTTAGTAGAGTCTTGTCTATAGGTGTGTTGTGCACCACATTCTATAGGCAGGAGGTTGCGAGGCATGATAGCATGGTTACCCTACTTTTTTCTCCAGTCGTGCTATAGAGCCATGTTGTATAGCGTTGAGTCCCTAAGCTTATGTTATTCTACCTATCTATATAAAAATGTCTGATGTACGACATACCACGACTGGTCGGGAGTTGGACACTGCGGCAGGAGAGGGTACCAGCAGGGTGCCATAGTCAGAGCTGGCCCGACCAGAGGGTGACAGGGAGAGATCACCTCAATCTTCCCAACACCCAACAGCACACTAGGAGCCCTCCAGGGCTGCAAATATACCGGTACTACCCCCAGTCATTCTGGTACCATCGAAATCAGGAGATTAGGAGCGCAGTTTACATGTTGGATCAGATATTGGCCACTCAGCGTCAGCCAGTGGCACCAGTTGTTGCTGAACACACTGAGGGGTCTGAAAGTTTGAGGGTCCGAGAATTTCTATCCTGAGTCCTCCACAGTTTATGGGGATGGATCACAGAGAGGATCCTCAAGACTTCTTAGACCAGTCGCAGCGAATAGTCAGGGTGATACATGCCTCATCCATGGAGTTAGTTGAGTTGGAAGTTTTTCATTTGCGAGATATAGCAGTTTTGTAGTATGAAAGTTAGGAGAGGTCCAGGGGTGGAAATGTACAATGTTATCCCCCGGGAACCCAAGGATCAGAACTGGGAGTAAAACAGGGAAAAATATGGAAAATATAGTAGTAATGCAAGACGAGTCGTTAGATGACTCGTAAGGAGACCCAATGAGTCGTCAGATGGCTCGTGGGAAGGTTAGACAGGGCGAAGGAGTTGAGGTCCCCACGGGCATGGGAACGACTCGTGGTCAGCCACCATGAGTCATCAGGTCCACCGTGGGGTAAGGTTGAGGATTTAATTATGGATGAGGAAGTGTACTTGATGAAAGCTGGTAATGAGTCGTTTCCTCGGGGGACAAGTCGTCATGTCCTCCATTAAGAGCCCAGGTGAAAAATTCCATTAGACTTGACCAAAAGACCCAACAACTCATTGTTCTTGGTAATGAGTCGTCAGGTCGCCCGTTAAGGTCACCTGGCAGTTATTTCCTGTGAATTAGTAAGGGTTTTCTCATAATTTCTTACACTCCTAATACCTAAACTACGTTGTTTTAAGGTCGAGACAGGGTCTTTTAAGGGGAAATCATCCATGATGAACCTCATTTGATGCATGTAGGAGTAGAGAAGTAAGAGGAAAGGGATTCAAGTGTTCTTCTTCAAGTTCTTCAAGTTTCAATCTAGGGCTTTTCAAGGGAGTTAAGAATCAAGAGGTTCCAGGTATGTGGGGTTTTGAATGGGTGGTATAGTCCCTACCCATTCCCAATTACTCCCTCATTCTATGTTTAAAGTTACCAAGACTTGATGGGTCATAACCCAAATGCATGTTTCCTAAAAAACAAGTATGAGCTTGTTGTAGCATGTCTAAACTTACGGGTTTCCAATTATTGGGATGTTTTTACTTGTTTCATTCAATATTTGATGATTTAATCTCTCAAAGCATATGCGCTCAAATCATGAAAATTTTTAGTGAAATTCATGGTTATGGTGATTTCTCAAGCATGATATGAATCTTTGAATTTTAAGCATGTTTTCAATTACTCATGTTATTATGATCATGTTTCCTATAAATTTAAGCATTTCAAGTATGATTGAAAATATGGGATATTCCCCCATGTTGCTTATGATTCATGAACTATGATTTTGGCTGATCCACGGGCTCAATTCCATGGCTAGTATTATGAATTGTCAAGCATGTTATGATTATCACGATTTAACTAGCCATGCATGTCATGTATGAATTTTTATGAGCACGTTGCATGTTTTGGGAGTAGTACTTAACATCGAGTAGGTTTGGGGCCTAGGTTACGCCTCAAATCTTAGAACTACGTGCCACCGTAGATTATGTTTGGGACTGCCTCAATGTCTGTCCCCTATACCCTATGGGGCCTTCATGAGTGATATCACGCCTTTCATGGTTCATACCCTTGGCAAGGTATGAACGGCCTCCCTACTAGGCTTATAAGTCGGGCTCCATGTGTGCTCATGTGGGGTATATCGGTTACAGAAATCTCCCACTATTCCTCATGTTTTAATGAAGGTATGATTATGTTCTTTTGACTCAAGTCGTGTTTTATGAAATGTTTTCCCTCATGTTGTGACTACAACAAGTTTATGAATATTTTGGAAATCTTGAGCCTTACGATATATTTATCATTTCAATCTTTATGATCATGATGTCCCCACTCCTATACCTTTTATGTTTTCAAGTATTGTTTTGCATACCTCGCATACTTAGTACATTCCAAGTACTAACCCTCATATTTTTTATGTTGTATCATTTTATGATACAGGCTCCGGTTCATAGGTTCGGCATCGCTCGTAGCTTGCTCTCAGATCTTCTCTCAGTCCTCAGTGGTGAGTCCTCAAGGTTCGAGGGCTTCATTTTCAGATTTTATCTGTCTCTTAGTATTCAGAATGTTAGGGTTAGTTGGAGTCTTGTCCCTTCAACCCGTCTATTATGATAGAGGCTTTCAAACCTAATTGTAGTATTCAGCTATTTACTCTTGGATCATGTATCATTGTTTCTTATGTTTCATGTCTCATTTTCATTTTAATTCATGATTATTAAGCTAAGTCTTCCACCTTATGTGAATGGTTTAGTTATATGCTCACGCCATGGGTTGACTTGGGGTCCCTCGGGGCTCCTCGTCCCGTGTCTATGATTCGGGTTTACTCTCGGGTGGTGATATACCCCCACCTACTTGGCCTAGTTTTTAGGAAGTCTTCTTAGATCATTACTTGCCTTGGGAGATCTGACAAGCTCGAGTGGATCAATTTTCGCATCTGGAGCAGTATAGAATGAGCGTCCGGGAGTACTCACTGAGATTTAACTCTTTGGCAAGGTATGCACAAGCTTTTTTTGATACAATGCTAGCTAGGGTACACCGGTTCATCATGGGGCTTGCTACGGAGTATGTGGAGGCTCTTATTACCGCCAAATTGCATGAGGATATGGATATCGTGTGCATTCAAGATTTTGCTCAAAACATAGAAGGAATTAGGCAACGCCAGTATGAGGCTGATAGTGTGAGTCGGGGGCAGCACCGACGGGCGAGGCAGAATTTTAGGGGGGCCTAGACCTCGATTGCCAGGAAGGCCACCTAGACCTTTTCCTCTGTAGCAATAGGGCGGTAGGTCAGATCATCATGGAAATTCAGGTCCCGGTGAGTGTTTACGAGCATCAGGATCGCAACAACAAAGAGGTTCTAATTAGAGCAGGCCCGTTGCCCCTCATTGCAGGATTTGTAGTTGAAAATATTTCAGGAGATGCAAATATGGCTCCACTTCTTGTTATACTTGTGGACAAGAGGGTCATATGACGAGGGATTGTCCAGTTAGAGATCAGGGTAATCGGGACCAGCCGAATAGGTCTTCAGTAGGGTCACAGGCTCCAGCATCTTCAGCAAGGCACAGACCCTCAACTCCAGCTGGCAGAGGCCGAGGTAGATCAGGGGCATCTAGTTATGGGGGTGGTCTGGATAGAACTTACGCCTTACCAGGGCGACAGGAGTAAGAGTCCTCACCAGATGTTGTGACAGGTATGCTGGACGTTTGCTCTCACTCAGTTTATTCCTTGATAAACCCAGGTTCTACTTTGTCTTATGTTACTCCGCTAGTGGCATGGAAGTTTGGTATAACACCAGAATTAATTCATCAACCATTCTCAGTTTCTACACCCTTTGGTGACTTTATTATTTCTAAGAGAATTTACCGGGGTTGTACAATAGAGATTATCGGTCATCAGACCCTAACCGATGTAGTAGAGCTAGAAATGATTGATTTTGATGTAATTATGGGTATGGATTGGCTAACTCCATGTTATGACAATGTGGAGTTTTGGACCATGACTGTACCATTTCACTTTCCAAGGGAGCTAGTGTGAGAAGGGAAAGGCAATGCAACTACGCAAAAAGGTAGGTTCATATCCTATCTTCGAGCGAGAAAGTTGATAGTGAAGGGATGTATTTACCATATTGTTAGGGTCCGGGATATGCAAGTGGAATCCCAAACTCTTTAGTTCATCCCTATGGTTAGTGAATTTCCAAATGTGTTTCTAGATGAGCCTCCTAGTATTCCCCTAGAGCATGAGATTGATTCTTCTATCGACCTGCCACCAGGCATGCAACCTTTATCCATCCCTCCGTACCGAATGGCTCTTTCCAAGATGAAGGAATTGAAAGAACAGTTGAAAGATTTGCTAGATAAGGGCTTTATGAGGCCGAGCGCTTCGCCGTGGGGTGCGCCAGTCCTATTTCTAAGGAAGAAAGATGGCTCCTTATAAATGTGTATAGATTACCAATAGTTGAATAAGGTTACTATTAAGAATAAATATCCTCTTCCAAGGACAGATGATTTGTTTGACCAATTGAAGGGGGTGAGATATTTCTCTAAAATCGACTTAAAGTCCGGGTATCATCAGGTGCGAGTTCAGGAGAAAGATATTCCAAAGAAAGCTTTCAGGACTAGGTATGGTCATTTTTAGTTCTTAGTTATTTCCTTCAGATTGACGAATGCCCCAGCAGTGTTTATGGATTTGATGAATATCATCTTCAGACCGTATTTAGATCTATTTGTGATAGTGTTTATTGATGACATTCTGGTATATTCCCGCTCAGATACTGAGAACAAAGATCATCTGCAAATAGTACTCCAGATCCTCAAAGACCGCCAGTTATATGCGAAGTTCTAGAAATGTGAGTTTTGGTTAAATTTGATAGCTTTCTTGGGCCATATTGTATCAAATGCAGGTATCCAGGTTGACTCATAGAAAATTGAGGTAGTAAAGACATAGCCTAGACCCACAACCCCAACCGAGGTTCGCAGTTTCCTGGGGTTAGCCGGGTATTACAGAAGGTTCGTGGAGGGATTTTCTACCCTATCAGTGCCATTTATTAGATTGACATAGAAAGGAGCTAAATTCCACTCGACCAAGGCTTGTGAGCAGAGTTTCCAGGAGCTGAAAAATATATTGACACCTGCACCAGTATTGGCCTTACTGGAAGGTTCAGAGGGCTATGACGTATATTGTTACGCTTTAGGCGTTGGGTTAGGGTGTGTTCTAATGCAACATGGAAAGGTGATTTCCTATGCTTCAAGGCAGCTAAGGAATCACGAAAAGAACTACCCCACCCATGATTTAGAGTTAGTTGTAGTGGTTCATGCTTTGAAAATATGGAGGCATTACTTGTATGGTGTTCATGTAGACATCTTTACTTTTTAGGCCTTACTTGTATGGTGTGCATGTAGACATCTTTACTTTTCATAAAAGCCTCCAGTATATCTTCATGCGGAAAGAGTTGAATTTGCGGCAGTGTCATTGGCTAGAATTGTTGAAAGACTACGATGTAAACATCTTGTATCACCCAGGGAAGACTAATATTGTAGCCAATGCCTTTAGCCGAAGATCCATGGGAAGCCTAGCATATTTGAGTCGAGAACAACGAGAAATGGCTCGAGATTTGCACCAGTTAGCAAATTTAGCAATCCGAGTAGTGGATTCAAAAGATAATGGGGTTGTGATCTAGAATACATCAGTGTCATCCCTAGTTGTAGAGGTGATGGAGCGACAGTACGAGAATCCTATCCTAGTACATCTTAGAGACAAGGTTTAGTAGGGCGAACTATCGGTCTTTGAGTTAACAGAAGACGGGGTCTTAAGATTCAAAGGTCGACTCTGCATTCCAACTGTAGCAGGGCTCCCCTAGTAGATCATGGAAGGGGTACATTATTCTCGTTACTCTCCCCACCCAGGCTTGACGAAGATGTACCATGATATAAAGGAGATATACTAGTGGCCTGGAATGAAGAAAGGTGTAGCTGAGTTTGTAGCACAGTATCCTAATAGCCAGCAGGTAAAAGCTGAACATCAGAAACCCGGAGAACTAACTCAGGAGATAGTTGTACCTATGTGGAAGTGGGAAGTAATTAATATGGACTTTTTGATAGGTGTTACCTTGCACCAGGCGTAAATTAGACTCCATTAGGGTCATTGTTGACAGATTGAAGAAATCAGCCTATTTCCTGCCAGTCAGAACTACGTTTTCAATTGAAGATTATGTTGTGTTGTATATTAAGGAAATAATTCGAATGCATGGTGTCCCAACATCTATTATCTTTTGTAGAGGGGCACAGTTTACAACAAAATTTTGGAAGTCATTTCATAAAGGTTTAGAGACACAGGTCAACTTGTGTACAACTTTCCATCCCCAGACAGACGGTCAGGCAGAACTCACAATTTAGACACTCGAGGACCTCCTATGGGCGTGTGTGCTAGACTTTAGAGGGAGTTGGGACAAGCATCTACCCCTTATTGAATTTTCATACAATAAAAGTTATCATTCTGCTATTCAGATGGCGCCTTATGAGGCTTTGTATGGGCGGAAATGTAGGTCCCCCATAGGATGGTTTGAAGTAGGGGAGACAAGGTTGATCAGAGATCCACCAGTTGTAAGAAAAGGTAAAACTTATCAGAGAGCATTTGCTGACAGCCTATAGTCGTCAGAAGTCCTACTCTAATGTCCGGCTTAGAGACTTGGAGTTTGATGTTGATGATTGGGTATTTCTTAAATATTAGCCTATGAAGGGCATGATGAGATTTGGCAAAAAGGGAAAGCTTAGCCCTAGGATTATTGTCCCATCTGGATCCTTCAAAGAATAGGCTAAGTAGCATATGAGTTAGAACAGACTTCAGGGCTAGAATATGTTCATCTAGTTTTCCACGTGTCAATACTGCAGAAGTGCATAGGAGACCCGTCCTAGGTCGTTCCAGTTGAGGATGTTCAGGTGACTGAAGAATTGTCCTATGAAGAGACTCCAGTTTCTATACTAGATCGACAGGTTCGTAGATTGAGAAATAAAGATGTAGCCTCCGTTAAAGTCCTATGGAGGAATCGAAATGTAGAAGAGATAACCTGGGAAGCTTAGGACGACATGAAGTCTAGATATCTTCACTTATTTCAGACTTGACTCAGATTATGAAAATGAGGTGAGACGGTTGTTTAATTGTTGTCGTGTGTGTATATTATCAGTACTATTCAGTTATTCACTTGTATGATATAGAACTATGGTGTGTCATTACTTGTAGCATCCTGTGAGATGCCTATGTTGGACTTTTCTGCGTTTCATGTTTTTGGATAGTCCATATTACAGAGGAGACTCTGCTAAAATTTTCTAGCAATAGTTAAAGAAATTGAGTCTCTTGAGTTCAAGGTTACATTTGAGGATGAATGTTCCTAAGGGGGGGATAATGTTACACCGCGTAAGTTTCTATTATTTAATTGATGTGTGCGTACATATGTTGAGAGTTTTGGAGTACGACGCATGCAAGAAAGGGATCGGGGAATAAGTATACGAACAAGACATTGAGCTAGCAGGAGGCCGAGGCTGGAGGCCAGGCGCCCTGGGCACCGCGCCGCGCTGCGCTGCTAGGTCGGTGCTATGGCCTAGCGCTAATGCCGGGGTGCTGCCCCCCTAGCCCCCCACCTCAACTGTATATATGTTTCAAGTCTAAGTTTAAATCATAAAATTATTTCCCAAAGAGCAGACTTCGCCTCTACGATATTTCCTCTCGACTTTTCATCAGTTTGTAGAAAAATTACACCGCTAAACTCCATCCAAACACAAATTAATCTTTGATAAAAAGTTCTAGTCCTATGAGGAACATCCCTGTGGAGTTATTTCTTGAAAATTCGCTCAAAGTACCCGAACCCTGCCGAGAAAAAGTCATCAGAGTCACTTCTAATCGAGTCCTAAGCGGCTACAGGTGATAGGTAAGCATTTCTACCTTGTAAACTCTCACGAATTTGTGAGTTTTCAGCCAAATTAAATAGATTTGAATTATAGTTAATATTATTGAAAGACATCATTTTTTGCCGAGTCCTAGTATTGGAAATGGCCTTATTCTCTCAGCATAGAAGCTGCAATTGGGTGGAATTACCAGCTACAGGTTGGGTAGAGAAGCTGAACTGATCTACAACTAAACTAAGCTGACTAGTGGGAGAGCCTATAAACGACATAGAACCACGTGAGCTAGACGTGGAGTCCGATCTATACTCCTCATCAATAGAACCCAACATACCTTGCTAGGGTATAAAGGCATGAACTGGGTGATCACAAGAGTCTGGGGCCATCAGGCCAATAAAACTGAAACCTATGGTGGCAACGTAGTTCTGGGAACCTAGGTGTGCCGGAACTCCGGTCCACTTGGTGCTAAGTCCTACTCCCATTGTATAATCCTAGACTGATTACTAAGCTGATAGCTCGAAATTGGGGCCCAAGACTAGTCAAGGATACATATCTAAAAGCACCCTGAGAGTCTTATCAGACAAGATTCTAGAACTGGGTTCTAAGACTGGTCAGAGCTACTTATTTGAAAACGTTGTAACCGTCTAAAGAACTAACTGTAATATGAAGCTGGGGTGCTAAGGATAGTCATAGCTGCTGGTCTAAATTTTCATGACCGCCTAGTGGACCACCAAAAACTGAGTTCTGAATCTTTTTCTGATAACTAGGAGGTACTACAGACACCTCAGAAATTTCTGCAGTCAAACTGATCAGTTGACATTTCTGACTGACACTGAGAATTCTAACATTTTGGATAAAACTGAACTGACAATAATCTAATTTAGTTTCAATGCTAATAACAACATGGGAGTTCCCAACACTGATAAAATCAAGCAAAATTTTGATATTCAAACACTATTGCAAAATTCAAGATTTTCTAGTTCAAGAAATAGGGCTAAATTTCACTTCAAAAGAATAAACATCATTTTAGTCACAAACTAGTGGAAAATATCTATATTTAATGATGTGCCCCGCAAGTGTACGGGTCGTACAAGTAATATAGTGGCCCTTTTTAAGAGCCGGATGTTGAACTCACAGGGACTGGACCAATTCAACTAACTATCAAGTTCAAGTGTGATATTAAATGCCGCAAGTGTTGATTATAGAAGTTTTTGATAGAGTTAATTAAGTCTAGGGACGTTCAATGAAATACTCTGAATTAATTCAAGGAGCAACTAGAGTTAAAGCCGGATAATCATGCAATACTATGATTTGCAATGGTTTAAGTATGAAACTATCAATTGTC